>CM047814.1:6858874-6970351 GCA_026214975.1 Gentiana macrophylla | reverse complement strand
ATTAAACGGTCCTTAAGCTCCTCAAACGCTTGCTTGCAGCTCTCATCAAAATTGAACTCAACGTCTTCCTTAAGTAAAGTAAGCGAGGGCTTGGCTATCTTGGAGAAGTCCTGAATGAATCTTCTATAGAAACCGACATGTCCAAGAAAACCTCTCACTTCACGCACATTCTTGGGATAACTCATCTTCTCGATAGCTTCTACTTTTGCCATGTCAACTTCTATTCCTTTGGCGAGATTTTGTGGCCAAGAACTATTCCTCATCAACCATGAAATGACATTTTTCCCAATTGAGCACTAAGTTCTTTTCCACACATCCGGATAATACTTGGTCAAGGTTGTCAAGACAATCATCAAAGGATCGACCAAAGACCGAAAAATCGGCCCATAAAGATTTCCATACACTTTTCTACTAGCCCGTCAAAGATAGCAAAGCATACATCGTTGAAATGTAGCTTGGGGCATTACGAGACAAATGGCATTCGCTGTAAGCGAATGTACCATGAAGCGGAGTGAAAGTGGTCTTTTCTTGGTCATTTGGATCGATGGGTATTTGAAAATATCCTCGAATATCCATCCGTAAAGCAATAGAATCGTGCCCGCCAGACGCTCAAGCATCTGGTCAATGAATGGAAGGGGAAAGTGATCCTTCATGGTTACCTCATTTAGCTTCCGATAGTCGATGCAGACTCTGTAACCAGTGACAAGTCTCAATGCTATTTCCTCTCCCTTCTCATTCTTCTCAATCGTAATTCCACCTTTCTTGGGAACTACGAGTCTGGGAAACCCATTCACTATCAATGATGGCATAAATGATTCCCATGTCCGAAGTTTGATGATTTCTTTCTTAACCACCTCTTGCATATGAGGGTTGAGCCTCCTCCGAAATTTGTCGACACATTTCACACCCTCATTAGTCTTGATCTTATGCATACTGGATGTCGGGAGATATCCTCCGATATCTCCTACTTGCCATCCAAAGGCCTTTTCATTTTTCTTCAAGACGTTGATTAATTTCATTTCCTCTAAACGAGACACCTGGCAGATATAATTAAAGGAAGCTTGTCACCTCTCTTAAACACATACTTAAGATGTTTAGGCAACGGCTTCAACACCAAATCAAGGGGGTCTTCTAAACTAGATTTGAGCTCTCCACTTTTCAACTCAACATCGTTGAGTTTATCGAAGAGTCCCACCGCCAGAGCTTCTCCTCCGAACAACTCATCCTTGAACTCGACCTTCTAACCGCTTCAGACTCACCACACCATGATTGTTCAAATTATCAACGGTCGCTCATACTCCGTTGCCTGCATGCCATGACTTGCTTCTCCATCAAATCATCGAAGTCATCAGACGTCTCTCTCAATGGAAAAACCGGTTGGAGGACCGGAGGGTATTTGAATGGATTTGGAGACATTATAGCTACCTCTTGATCACCAACACGGATCGTCACTCGCCCACCATCGCAAATCAATGAGGGCTCGAGTCAGAGACGTAAAAGGTCTTCCAAGAATCGAGGGGACATTTTCATCTTTTCAATGTCCAGACGCGTCACCGGTCGACGGAAAGGTAAACCTATCGATTTGAACTAGGATGTCCTTTAAGATTCCCAACGCTCTCTTAGAAGATCTATCGGCGTGGGTTCTAGAAGATCAATTAAACCCAAATTGCTTGCATAATGCATAACGGCATTAGGCTTATAGATGCGCCTGTGTCGCACAAAGAGTTGGGAAGACCAGTGCCTCCCATTAACATGGTAAGCACGAACTTTCCAGGGTCACCTCTCTTGGTTGGTAAGTTTTTCGTAATTGATCATTGAACAATCCTCACCAATCAGCCTCTCCATGTCGACAACGTCCTTTTCAAGAAACAACATCCTTGATAAATTTTGTATACTTAGGCATTTCAACCAAGACATCCGATAATGGAAGATTTACTCCGAGTATTTTTCAAAAGGTTTAGAACCTTTTCATACTTCTTATCTTCACTCAAAGGATGTCGCTCTTCCTTGGTGGAAATGGAAGCTTTTTCAGATCGTTCTCGTAAAAGATTTTCTTTGAAGTTGCAGCGATGCCTTTGTCTTCCGAGATCCTTCCACGAACAAGCTTTTTCAATCTTTTATTAGTCGTGGATCGGCCTCCCGACTTCCGCTTGATTCTTTCTCCTCGGGGATCACCACCGAGGACTTCCACATTTTTCACCTCTCGAGGATCAGCCACTGAGTGTTCTCTCTCGCCAAGAGGAGTAGTAGGTGCTCGACTTTCCCTCCCGCCTTATCAATGACGGGAGAGGGCTAGTGGTTTCCACGGTGGGAAGGACCACTAAGCAGTACCACTTCGAGGTTCATTGCACCGGCCTCCTCTCTACCGTAAGGAATTGAAGGCACGAGGTCAAGGTACATTGGCCATTGTTCAAGTCGGTTTGAGCAACTTGACCACCTTTGGATTCTTCTCGGTGAAATCAGGCAATGCTTCTGGCGGTCCATAAGCTAGCTATTTCACCCGTTGTCTGATTTGCCTCTCGGGATTTTTCATTGATCTATTTTGCTCCTCCCTAAAGGAGTCCCATTGAGCTTTGATATCACTTGAGTACGAGGGCCTTGAGAGTTTTGGAGATCTCTGCGAATAGGTCGGGTCGGGCCGACTTTGAACAAGAGAATTAGAATTGGCGGGCCAATTTCGATTGAATCTTTGAGTAGGATTGGAAAATTTTGAGTTTTGGTTCGATTAAAACCTGGTTTCTATTGAAATTTTGATTCAATTAAAATTGAATTAGGATTGAAACTAGAAGATTGATTAAACCCGTGGCTTTGGAAATTATTCGGCCGCCGTAAACTTGATTAGACCTTTGGTTGTTCGGCGTAGAATGCATTCACTTGAAGATTCGTCGTTCGCTCATAGGAAAAATTTAGATGTGTGCCCCACCTCGTCACAATTCGACATGTGACTTGATTACACTTGTCCATAATCATGAACAGCATTCACTTGATAAGGTGCAAGGGGATTAAATTGACACCGCCATTCATATGGCCACCGACAAAGATTTTTCGCAATACGTGAACCCGAGGGTTACGTGGAAAAGAAGAAGTTTGATTTATCGGATTTGAAACTTGAGATGCTGCCATCTGCTTCTGCAGCATGGCTATCAAACTTTGCATGTTTACTGTCACGGATTTTATCTAACAAAACAAACAAGTAATAAAATTTATAAATCCGGTATTCCCCAAGTGTAGGGATCGTAGTACAGCGATTAATACCGGAGTCGATCACAGGGAATCGAGGTTGTTTAATCTAGTTCTTATTAATTCTTCTAAAATTGTCACTACTATTTATTACTAAACCTAAAACTAAAATGGAAAGTAAACTGGACAGAGGATTGTCAGTCCAAAGCCAGGAAGGAAAGTTACGAACTTAACTAATGAAAATAAAATATATTCTAAAAACTAAAACGAAAATAAAATTCAAAGATCACAACGAAGAACAAGGCACAAGATAATTTCAATTAATTGTAACGTAGAACAAGCAATGATCCACCTATCTCGCAATTCTCAATTTCTACCCTAGATCGTTTAGTGAAGATTTAATAAAGGTTGTGGTTCACCTATCAAAGGTATGAACTTCTACTCTCATAGATAATTCGCCTATTAATCTTTCATCTCTCGATCTTAAAGATTAACGCTCTCATAACGAAGGTGTAAGATTTCTCAATCTAGCAACCTAGAAATTTAACCTAGCAACTCTCGTTATTTTTAGGTTAAAAATCTAATCTTTACTACGGTGATCTAGGTTTAACAACGATATTCATCAAACGTTAAACATCACAGAGCAACAATCCATCGATATAATTGCATAACAATATAAAAGCATAATAAAGATACAAGCTTTAATAAAACTCACAAAACAAATCCACAGAAGAAATCAAGTTGATGCTCGATTGGCTTCACAAGCTTGTTCAAAACGCTTAGCCTCTATCCATCGTTGGAATACAAATCATATAAATAAAAAGAAGATAAAAAGATGTTTATGATGGTGGGAAAACGCAGCTAGGGCGCCCCCAAGGGGCCTGGGCGGCCAGGGATTGAATTGTGTTGCAGAAAACGCGTCTATTTATAAGTTTTTAGGTCGGTTTCAAGAAAGCGGTGGGTCGGACGCCCGCCCAGTGATTCTCGACGCCACCCACCTCGCTTTGAAATCTTTGAGTCGGGCCGAGCTGGATTGGACGCCCGTCCTATGCAATTCTGGACGCTCGTCCACTGAAAATCTGAACATCCTGAATCAAAAGCTCCTCTTGGACGCCCGTCCAGGGATTCTGGACGCCAGTCCACTGGACGGGACATCAAACGTGCGTTCACCTTTCAAATCTTCATTCCAATCCTCAACTTGCATCTTTCTCCTTCCATTAAACCTTCAATCAAGTATCTTTTCACTCTCCTTCAATCTTTTCATGACATGTAAATGTACCTTCAAAACCATAAAACACGCAAAGTGTAAAACCATAGATAATCACCAATAAAATCACGTAAATTAGCTCAAGTTTACACTTACAGACTTTTAAAACTCATTTGCTCAATAATTCGATTAAACCCTTAATTTCTATGCAAATTATATGAATATGGGGGAAATCATTATAAAATATAACGTTATAAATCATATAAAATCACCCTTAACAACTCCCCCACACTTATCTTTTGCTCGTCCCGAGCAAAACAAAACATAATCAAGACTCGAGACATATAAACATTTATGCAACCATAAAGCATATTCAATAGTTTAGAGGTTCACCCAAGTGTGTGTGCATAGCCATAACAAATTTCCACTAAATCCACACTTGAAATTGATTCAAGCAAAACTAGCCAACATCCCATTTAAATTAGAAATATAAAAACGATTATAACATGCACCTCACAAAACATACATATTCGAAAAATAATAAGGAGTATTTAAAATACTTCCGACATACTTAGAGGATAATCCCTACAACATATCTTTCGATTTTATACTGGGATAGTTAGAAGATAACTACGGTTTTTCACCCATCTTTTCACATTGCCATTTGCTAATTTTTCTTAAAGTTCTCTTAATTACACACGTATAGCATATGCCCTCATTCCCAAAGAATAGGACGCTTCGTGATAACACCCTAGTGGACTACTATCATCAAAGCGATCGGGAGCTATTGAACCTCATAGTGGTATAGGACATTTTGTGATAATGCCCTACCGCACTCAAATCATTGGCAGCTACTTCCGACACTTATATATATATATATAATTCATCTTAGAGTGGTATTCAAACCTTAAATTATATCCCTCCTATCACATTCAAACCTTCAGATATTCACAGTATGTCATACTTTAATTCTAAACACAAACTATTAAAATTTTCAAAATTCGTATGTACGCAAAGAATCATGCGATAATCATCAAAAATCTCTAATCAAATGGGCATAGCTCTAAAATATAGCTCATCATTTACTATGGCACGTGAAAAATAGTGTTGGGTGAGACATCTAAATTTACTAAATATGCAAAATAATGCACCAATGATATAAAAACTCAAATAAAGATATGGCTTTGCTCACTTGGGACAAAACAAACAAAAACTTTAAAATTTAGCACTTTTTCATAGAAATATAATAGTATGGCAAATGAATGTAGATACATAAAACCATTTCCCTCCCCCACACTTGAATTACAACATGTCCTCATGTTGTGCAAAATAAGAAAAGCTTAGCTGATTGTAGTTCGAAGGCGGCAATTCTGGAAGTGGTCATGAGTCAGATCCAGAAATGCTTGAAGAAATCGAGAACGTGGACCATCCACCGGCGGCTTCATCTAAAAGCGCACCATCGTTATCGCAAATACCCTGCACACATGAAAAACAAAACAAACCGGACCTCGGGGGTAGGGGCACAAAAGATGATAGACAAGGCATTATCATGGAACAAAGCATAAGCAATGCAAAAATTGACAAAAACCGAATCTATGTGAAAAGTAGTGGACAAATGTAACATCGGGAGGAAGGAAGGAATCACATTGATTTTTCAAATTCAGCTCATGCAAGTTACCTGGCCACAGAAACCGACTCCAAAAACCTAGACGACACAAGACAAAACTAGCCCCCCTTATTCAACAAAAAAAACAAAATAATAATAGCAAAAACTTCTCTTAATATTGGGTTGCCTCCCAACAAGCGCCTATCTTTAGTGTCTTTGGCTAGACACACGTACTAGTCAGCCTGGATCAGGCCACTTAATCTTCCTTCCGGCCACTACTTCGTAAGCTCGGTCATTAGTGTGGCTACGTGAAACAACATCTCGCCACGTGGGTCGTTCTTTACCGCTTCCAAACATTCTTAATTTTCCCATTGTAGACTTCTTCTTCTTCAATCTTCTCTTTTAATCGTGCCTCCCGCTTAAACTCTTCCATATCCCAACTACCACCAGTAACTTCCGCTCTCATCGACCACTTGCCGTCATTCTCGTAAAACAAATCGGGCTAAAACTCGTCAAACTCATTGACTTCTTGAGTACCACACCCGAGGATGTCGAGGAAGTGAACAATCAAAGGCTTCTCTTTGGGTTGACCGATATAATGCTTACACCTTTGACCATTCACTCTGAACGGCCGGGTCACCATGACCTCTTAGTTCTAAAACACCTCAGGAATGATTTGGAGAATTTCAAAGGACCGGACCATCGTGGTCTCACTTACCAGGAACAAATGTAACTGGAATTGTACAATAAAACTTGTTCCCCAACTTGAAATTCTCGCTTCTTGATTTTGGCATCGTGAAGGAGTTTTGTCTTTTCCTTACTTATCCTGGCGCTTTTCGTAGGCTCAAGTCTAAATTGCCTAACTCGTGCAACTTTGTTGCAATCGATGTTTTCCACAAGATTGGGAATCGAAGTTTAAAAACTTAATGGCCCAATACGCCTATGCTCTAATTCGATTGGCAAGTGGCATGATTTTCCATAAACCATTTGATAGGGTGATGTACCCATGGGGGTCTTATAGGCAGTTCGATATGCCCATAGTACATCATCCAACTTTAGACTCCAGTCTTTTCTATGACTGTTAATTGTTTTCTCCAGGATCTTCTTTACACTTTGGTTGCTTCTTTCAACCTGACCACTAGTCATAAGATGGTATGGTGTGCCAATTTTGTGCCGGACACCATATTTCTCAAAAACTTTCTCCAGAGGTCGGTTGCAAAAATATGTCCCTTCATCACTAATCAAAGGCGGCGTGGACATCCAAATCTCACGAAAATATTTTCTTCTTCAGGAACTTCATGACCGTTTTGTGATCATTGTGAGAAGTGGCTTGAGCCTCCACCCATTTTGACACGTAATCTACACAGACTAAGATGTATTTGTTACCACAAGATGATGAGAATGGTCCCATAAAATCGATGCCCCATACATCAAAAGACTTTCGATTCTAAGATGGGTGTCAAAGGCATGTCAAAACGCCTTGTCGAGTACCGGTTCTTTGGCACCTATCACACGCTTTACAAAAAGCTTATGTATCTTTAAAGATTGTGGGCCAATAGAAACCGGATTGGAAGATCTTAGCAACGGTTTTCAAGGACCAAAAATGACCTCAAGTGGGTCCAGCGTGGCATCGCTCAATAATATCACGTTGCTCGGATTCGGAACACATCTTCTCAAAGAAACCATCTTTACCAATCTTGAAGAGGTAACGTTTCATCCCAAACGAATGTTTTCATATCCGAGAAGAATTTCTTCTTCTCCCGATAAGACAATTTCGGATCTAGATCATCTGGGAATAAGAAGTTGACGATAGAAGCATACCAAGGATTTTTAGGAGTGCACTTGTCTAGATGCATAACATTGGAGAGGAAGGTAAAGGTCTATCCTTCAAGTTCTTTCACTTCTTCATCCTTCATTCTAGCCATGTGATCATCTACTTCGTTTCCACCTTCCCTTACCAATCGGAGATCAGCCTCCGACTTCCACTAAATTCTTTATTTCTCGAGGATCACCACCGAGTATTCTCATCGCAGCAGGAAACCACTAAGTTGAGTGTCGGACCTTACATTCATAGCACTAGCCTCTTCTCCACCATTGTATGTGGATGCATAGTTAGATTGAAGTGGATTCTCATAACTTGCATCATAATTGCTATTAGTATTCCATTGGTGGGGTGAATTATCTCCACTGCACTGAGCCTCATAATGGTTCCCACCACAATACGAACATCTCACTTGAATGTTATTAAATTCATGTCCGTAAGAATTCTCATCAGTTGAGGGTATACGAGCATCGGATCCAAAGACAGATGAATTATTTAAACTTGACACTTCTACTTTTGGGGGACCACTGAATTGAATGCCGGATCCTAAGTTCATGGCATTGTCCTCTTCTCTATCATAAGGAAGTGTGGGAGCTAGGTCAATGCCTTGGTCTTGAGCCATTTGCTCGAGCCGCCTCTCAAGATTCTTGAGCGCCCTGCTTTTGCTCCTCCAATTTAGCTTCAAGATCGTCCGATTGAGAGGACCTTGATAGTTCGAAAGTTCCTGGGAAAGATTGGCTAGACCGACTTTGAAACATAGGATCGGACTGCTTCGATTGAACCATTGATTTTGATTGGAAAAATTGATATTTTGGTTCTGACTGAAGTTCGGGTTTTGATAGAAATTTGGATTCTGAGAATTGAAACCCTGGTTCTGAAAATTGCTTTGGCCAGAGAACTGATTATTAAATCTCTGATACTGCTGGCCACAAGAAGCATTTACTTCAGCGTTCTGTCCACTCATAGGACAGAAATGAGCAGTGTGTCCCACATTGTCACAATTCTGACATGTGACTAGATTGAAATTTCTCTGATTCTGGAAAGAATTGACTCGATACGCAGGAGGGGAAAGAAATTGACACTGGCCAACAGCATGGCCAGGTCGACAACATCTTCCACAGAACAGAACTTGTGAGTTCTGTGGAAAAGACGGGGTCTGATTCATAGGATTAAGCGACATTTGAAGAGCTTCCATCTGCTGTTTCAGCATGGCGTTCTGATCTTGCATAATCCCAGTTGATGACATTTTTTTTGTTTTTTTTTTATTTTTCGTTTAAATTTTTTTTCTTTGGAAAGGATGAAGAAACAGAAAAATAAACGGAAACAGAAATCTACCTACGAAAAATTTAAAACAGAAAACGAAAAAAGGGAGAAAAACGTGTTGAAATCTTCTGAGCCCAAAATGGAAGGGAAAACAGTGGATTTTGACCTCGAAAACGGTGTCGAACGGCCTCCGGCATTTGCCACGTCATCGGCGTCGGAACGAGCTTTCCGAATTGGGGTCCTGCGCGCCAAACGGACACTCGAGCCGAAAGTTACGCCAAAATACTAACTAGTGCTAAACGATCCCTTTTATCCAAAAATTTGACCGCGAAAAACGTGGAGTCAGATAATTCAACCTCAGATGTCCCCGAATCAATGTAGAAACTAGAAAGGATAGAAATAAAAACCTATCTACGAAAAAAATTCGTGATAAAAATAGAAAAATCAATAAAAACTAGTCAAGACGGGCGCCCAGGATGACCGACGGACGTCGCTGGTTGAAGTGGACGGGCGTTTGGCAATCCCACGACGCTCGTCCAAAGAGGATAAAACAAAGCGAGTTGTCGATTCCCGCATGCACGGGCGTCTACTTAGTCAAGACGCCCGCTTGAAGCGTAAAAACGGGAAACAGCATGCAGGCAGAAAAAGTAGAAAACTAAAGGAGAAACGCTAAACCTAGGGAAATTGATAACTATAAAAGTTAACTACGAACATTTCTAATAACCTAAACTATAATCTACCTATGAAAAAGTTGTAACAAAATAGAAAAATTAATAATGAATCGGACAACCGCACCGATTCTCGGCAACGGCGCCAAAAACTTGTCACGGATTTTATCTAACAAAACAAACAAGTAATAAAATTTATAAATCCGGTATTCCCAAGTGTAGGGATCGAGTAGTACGATTAATACCGGAGTCGATCATGTGGGAATTGAGGTTGTTTAATCTAGTTCTTATTAATTCTTCTAAAATTGTCACTACTATTTATTACTAAACCTAAAACTAAAACGGAAAGTAAAAGCTGACAGAGGATTGTCATCCAAAGCCAGGAAGGAAAGTTACGAACTTAACTAATGAAAATAAAATCTATTCTAAAAACTAAAACGAAAATAAAATTCAAAGATCACAACGAAGAACAAGGCACAAGATAATTTCAATTAATTGTAACGTAGAACAAGCAATGATCCACCTATCTCGCAATTCTCAATTTCTACCCTAGATCGTTTAGTGAAGATTTAATAAAGATTGTGGTTCACCTATCAAAGGTATGAACTTCTACTCAGAGATAATTCGCCTATTAATCTTTCATCTCTCGATCTTAAAGATTAACGCCTCATAACGAAGGTGTAAGATTTCTCAATCTAGCAACCTAGAAATTTAACCTAGCAACTCGTTATTTTTAGGTTAAAAATCTAATCTTTACTACGGTGATCTAGAGTCTAACAACGATATTCATCAAACGTTAAACATCACAGAGCAACAATCCATCGATATAATTGCATAACAATATAAAAGCATAATAAAGATACAAGCTTTAATAAAACTCACAAAACAAATCCACGTGAAGAAATCAAGTTGATGCTCGATTGGCTTCACAAGCTTGTTCAAAACGCTTAGCCTCTATCCATCGTTGGAATACAAATAATATAAATAAAAAGAAGATAAAAAGATGTTTATGATGGTGGGAAAACGCAGCTAGGGTGCCCCCAAGGGGCCTGGGCGGCCAGGGATTGAATTATATATCCATTAGGGTAGAAATCGCGCTGTATTTATAGACTTTTGAGGCGGCTGCGCAATGGCGGTGGACGGACGCCCGTCCAAAGTTCTTGGACGGAAGTGGACGCCAGTCTGACTTGGCCTGGAACTCTCTGATCTGATTTTTCACTCTGAACGCTCGTTTAGAAGGGTTGGACACTCGTCCACTGAATAATCTTGAGACTCTGAATTGAATTCGCATTCCGGACACCAGTTCAACGATCTTCTCAGCTGGACGCCAGTTCGCTTGAGTGGACGCCCGTCCAGCTGGATCAACACACGATTCTTCATCTCTATCTTTTCTCCTCTTCATTAATCATCAAATAATTCGAACTTTATCACCTTTCTTCATATAAATCTTCAATTAAACATTATCCAATCCTCCATTGAGCCGCATTATGGTGTATCTACAATCATAAAAAACATGCAGAGTGTAACCATATCCAAATAATCATAAATTCATCAATAAAATGCATAAATTAACCAATTTTGCGAATAGACCATTCAAAACCTCACTTGCTCAATAATTCCAATTAAACACTCATTTTCTATGCAATTTATACAAATATGGAGGAAATCATTATAAAATATAACGGAATAAATCGTATAAAATCACCCTTAACATTTACCTCCTCTACCTTGGAGAGGAGGAGGAGGTGCTTGAATGGCTTGATAAGAGAGGCGTAGTTGTACTTTGCAATGTCCTCAAACAAGTGCTCCATCCTCATCAGCGTTTTCTTCAAAAACGCCCCACCAGATGAACTATTGACCATGCCTTTCGTAAGCTCGGTCAATCCACTAAAGAATGTGTTGACTTGTCTTTGCAGTGGCAAGCCGTGGTGGGGACACTTTCTAAGCAGAGATTTGAATCTTTTCCAACAATCGAAGAAGGATTCATTCTCTTTTACGGAGAAAGTGAAAATCTCGCTCAAACATCAAAATGCTTTTGAAGGGGAAGTATTGACTCAAGAACTCCTTTTCGAGTTCAAATTTGTGGTGGTAATTGATTCAGAGGGAGAGAAGTATACCACTCCTTCGCTTCTCCCTTTAGAGAAAATGGAAAAAGTTTCAGTTTGATGGCATCCTCACTTACTCTTTGGATGCGTGTGGTGCCGCATATCTCCAAGAATGTATGCAAGTGAGTGTGTGGATTCTCTGACTGGTAACCGTGGAAAATAGATGCATGCTGCATCATCTGAATAAGTCCCGGCCTTAGCTCGTGTCAGGCAATGCGATGATGGCCTGGAATGACAATAGCCGGGTTGGATCGTGGATGCGTGTTCGGAGGATTTTGCATCACTAAACAAAAAATAATTTATAAACCTATACCTAACATGCAAACTAACTCCTAACCGACCGAATATCGGGTAATTGCTAGCATAGTAGGGTAAGTACGGGTATCGATCCACAGGGAATTGGGATGTTGAACCTAATCTTATTAATTCCTTAAATTGTTACTACTATTTATTACTAAACCTAAACTAAAACGGAAAATAAACTGGACAGAGGATTGTAAATCCAAAGCCAGGAAGGATAAAAGCTTAAAATAAATAAATAAAACTATAAACTAAAAAGAACATAAAACAACGATACATGGGATCGAACAATATACAAACCAAGTGATCTCAATCCTAGTTCATCTCATGATTTTAATTCAATTTTGTGGTTTCACCTATCAAAGGTATGAATTCCTACTTCCGTAAGTAATCCGTCTATCAATCTCATCATCTTCCGATCTATAGAGATTGACGCTCTCAAAACAAGGTGCAAGATTTATTAGATCTAACAACCTAGAAATCTAACCTATCAACTTCCGTTATGTCAAGGTTAAAAATCTAATCTTTCCTATGGTGATCTAAGGTTTACACCGATTTCCATCATACGGTAAACATCAATAAGCAATTCATCTTCCGATATTGATTGCATAGCACATAAGCATAGGAAGATACAAAACGAATCAAAGATCATAAAAATAAAGGTGGATCGAATAAATTAAGAAGATAAACTCACATAGTTTATACAATGGATGATCTCCATGAATCACAAATAAAACAAAAGCATCCTAATCTAACCGGATCACCCGAGCACAAGGCTCGGGTGACCCGCCTTGAAACTCTCTTAAAGCGGCCGCTTGTTAGGTGTAAAGTGCCCGAAAGACAATTTGTGTAATTGTTTTTAATAATGAATGATGTAATTTATCTCACCTTATTACTTGCTTTGTGCTTGTAAAGTAATACATCACGCAAACCCTAAGTATATCTCAGATGTAATTCACTTAACTCGGTGTATGGATTACACGTGAGGATTGAGTTAGTGGAGATATGCTTAAATCGTTAGTCCGTGGTGAACTTAATCGAGTTTAGGGTCTCTTGATTAAAACACCAATAATGCGCCTGAACACCTTAGGGTGTGATAGTCTTATCCGGACTCGCCGGTAGAGAGGTACCTACGTGGGGCATTTATATATGATGGCAATCATATGTATTGGACCGATTTAATCAATTTCTCGGTATAATTCCGTGAATCGAGGAATCTTATTAAATCATTAGATGATCATATATGGATCAACCTTAATCCTCGAGGTGATCACAGGATCGCTTTTGTCCCGGGTAGTGTTTGATGTGTTAGTTACGGTTCACTTAAATAATGTGTTCCAAGCCACTTCTCATTGGCACTATCTCCGCATTTGAGTGAGTAGTTCTCGATTTTCACGCACATGGAATCCATTCCTTCCTCAAGGGAAGTAGAGAGACAAATCCCCTTGTTTGTTAGCCCTAAGAAAGTGATCGATCCCGGGAGTTCACATTTGACTAATTAGCTACTAGTCAGATATGTGTGCTAATTGATCATCAGGGGGTTAATGGTAAATAAGGATAAGATATTCTAAGTCGGGTTCACGGAGACTTCCCACTCAGAATGGATGATCTATGGAGGGTTAATCCGTATGTAGTGATTATATCAATGGACGCTTATTCACTCTACATGGGTTGAGTATAAGTATACATCTATAATCGGTAGAGTTCGCGGGTTTATGGTGGCGTAATCCCGAATTAATAATTAATGTGCTTATTCTGTTCGATTTAATAATTAATTATTGGATTTCATGGTTATAGGTCCATGTAATGCGATGTGACGCGCTTCGTAATTGGACTAGTAATCTTGTTATTTGGGCCTCATTGATAATTAATTGCATTGAAATTTAATTAATTGATATGCAAAATATTATTTAGTTGAAATTTAAATAATATAATACATATAAAAGACATTTTATGTGGGCTTTTTGACCCAATATGTGGCGCCATTAATGTCCTAATAATTAGAGAGAAATTAGTTTTCTTGGATAATTATTTAACATGTGATTTATCTTTTATTTGTTAAATGATAATTCATGGAATAATAGATAATAATATGATTTATCTTAATTTGTTTGGGATAATCATTTTATTTATCTTTTATTTGGAAAAGGATTAATGTGATAATTATCACTTAATTATTTAGTCCTTGGAGGACATTGATTACTCTCCTATATAAATAGAGTTCTCCCAAGTTTCTAATGGAAGGTACTATTCACGTCACTATTCACCGAGAGAAATTACCGAAAAATTTCGGCCTCTATTCTTAGGGTTGAGTTGGAAAAATCTTGGATTTTTCTCGTTGCATATCAAGGAGGCTCGTAGTATCAAGAAGGGTGTCCACCAACCGCCGTTTGAGAATACATCGGAAGATCAAGGCTTCTCTTCCCCATATTGGTAACATGATCTTAACCCCTTAGTTGTTAAATCCTTTGATTATGTTTTATGATATGTAAATCGTGATCCGTCCGCCGCGTATAGATCTAATTTTGGTTAGATCTAAGAACCTGCATCCTTCATGTGGTATCGGAGGCGGTGTTCCACGATTTATATATTCATAATCGTAATTAAACGATTTAAAGGAGTGGAATTGCATGTAGGTGATATTTTACTTATTATTATGCATTAATAATTTTTAAATTGCTATGGTTGAAGAGATGGATTGGGGTTGGCACCGTTTTTCCCGTTAGATCTATTGTAAACTCATATAAACGATGAAAATTCGTTCATATGAAAGATATAGAAATTATGTAATTTATGTATTATCGCAATTTTAATTTCAGAAAATAGATCTGTACATTAGCTGTTTAGTATTTTCGTTTTTTCCGTTGTTTGAGCCGTTAAAACGAAGATCCCTCCGGTCAGAATCAATATTGGAATTTGATGAACAATCCCACAAAATTTGGCGTCGATCAGAGTCCGTTTGGGTTTCCGTTCGTTGCTGCGAAGTGGCTGCTGTAACAGAAAAACGTAGGATTCACAGAAACCCTAACTGTGACTTCTTCGATTTTCTGGGAACAATGGACCGTTCAAATTAAAATCCGACCGGTCAGATCGATAATCATGGAGTTTTGGACGTGAGATAAAATTTTCAGGACGATCGATTCATTTTCATCCCCGATTGATCTCGGAAGTAAATGATGTGCTGCTGTAAGAGTCTGTTTCAGCAGCAAGTTGGGCGGCTCACTGAGGAAGATTGACAAGTCAAAGCTCCGATCCGACCGTCCATCTTGAATTTCGAAGAATGAAGATCAGATCTGGAAAGTTTCATCCCGATCCAAGTTCGTTTGATATGCCGATCGTCGAGGATTCTTAACAGCTGCAGATTAGGGTTTTAATTTATTTTTCGAATAGATTAGTTACGGGGGTGCCAACGGTCCATCTCGGTGTTTATTTTCCGCACTAGTATACATTTGTAGATTGTATGAGTAGAATCGGAAAATTGCCATGACATGCTGATCATGAATTCCACTCCATATGCATACATGTAGAAATTAATTCGAGGAATTAGTTAGGCATGTATAAAACACACGATTAGTTTTAATTAATTGTTTGATATTAATTAGAAACTAATTAGGGTAAAAACCGAGGAACACGGGTTTTTTCAATCGTCGAGGTTGGGTGATGGATTCTCGGTGAATCCCACTCTGCGAAAGCATAAGGAGTAAAATCGAAACCTCGTGGTTAAGGTGTTGGATTCTCGTGAATTCCACCTTACCAAGACGAGATTACGCTTTTGTTCCGTAGTGTCTACGTGAAAGTTTGATGTTTAAGGATTGGATAATCACGGGCAAACAGGTTGAAAGTGGTTTAACCACGGTTGGGTGGTCAACAGAGCTACGGCTCAATCGACTTCACCCTCCAAGTGTGGCGTTTGCACGGGGTCCGCAACATCGAGCAATCCGAAGAGCCACTACGGCTCAACGGAGCTCTCCTAGCCTTGACCCGTCCGACGGCCACATATGTTCTAACGAATAGGTCGGGTGGGCTAGCCCACATAACCGACAACATTCGGGCCTATGATTTATTGTTCCTTAATGTAACATCAAGTCCAAAACGTGATCGAGAAACCCACCACTTTTTCAAAATATTGAGTGGGAGCGGAGAGGCGACAGCCGACCCCACGGCCTCATCGTTGACACAAGCAACGTGAGAGAATGGTGACGCCTCGTCGGCTTTGATTTCGCCCCCCAAGGAAGGCCTTCACCGCTATCAAAATTCAAGGCTTGGTCTCCGAAAGGATAGGATTTTGGGTACTCTGGTCACCGACCGACCCTAAGGCGGCACACTCTGGGTCTACCTAAAAATCGAGACAGAGAGGTCACACTCATAAAGGTATTTTTGGAAGTACCTTGGGTGAAAAGGAAAGGTGATTGAAGATCACAAATGAGATGTTCGATTCTCAATCGATCTTCAATATTAATCGAAACCTCTTTGACCTACCCTAAGGCGCTTCGAGGCATTAGATTAAATCCTTGGAACAGTAGGATAGACTATAAGTACTTAGTTTATGTTCCCGAAATTTTAGTAGTGTATGATTTGGATTTATTTTTTCACAATTTTATTTACAATTCATATATACATCTCTCTAATGTGCTAGATCGCTAGTGTAAAATTGACTAGTAATGACTTCGTTAAAAAGTGATAAGTAACTAGAACGTTGTATTTATTAATCTAACATGCCATTAATTTTTGGAAGGATATTTCTCTTGAGCCTTCAAAACATAAGTGACGTAAATAGGTATGTCATCGCTTTGTCACTCGTGCAAGTAACGAGAGACAACCGTAGTTAGTTTGAAAGATGATTGGGACGATAAATTCTTCTAGTGAATTTTAATTGTGTAGTGTCCGCACGATAAATTTTCTAATAGAATAATTGGAGAATCATAAATTTAAGTGTCGCTAGTTAGGCGGTATTTGGAACCGATAAACTAGTGAGAGCTTTTATCCTATGTTTTTCTAATTTATTAGAAAATTAGTCCCACTGGTAACACTTTCATTAGACATCCCACGAGTTCACGAGTAGTGTCTACTCAATTGAATCGCTAGTTCAAGACTATTTCCTTTTAAGGAAAGTTGAGAATGGGAAAGAATGTCTATAAGTGTTAATCATCTTAACTAAAGTTTTGAGGCTAAACCGAAACATTAATTAAAGAAAGTATAGGATAAGGAAAGTGATTTCGCATCACTAACCAATGAATCTTAGCGACTTTCTTAACCGAGTAACTTGACTCGGTAGCTTAGTTCTTTGGAAGAACAAGGAAGTCGTGTGCATTAACGATTAATAGAGTAACAACGGCGCGTAATTTCAGCTATAATAGTGGGAGTGATATAAGGAAATGAATTTGGATTCTATCCTTGAATATCACAGAAAAATTTATTTTTACGTTTCTGTATTCGTTGAAACAATTGGATTCACTTTCAACTCGATATATTGTTGCCTCATAGAAAGTGAATATGACATTTGTAGTACGAATCCGAGACTCGCACTTTTGTTTGATAAAGTCGAACCACTTAGAACAAATTGAATAAGTATGTGTAACACATCTAAAACTATTAAAGGTAAAAGGTTTCAGATTAAGATAAACGACCCTTCAATATCTATTAATTAGTGCATATATCCTAGACAAGACCTCGCTGATGGCTAAGGGTGATTCCTATCTCCCGTCCTGGAACACTATCTCAAAGGAACAATGACTAAGTTTCCTTTCAATCGGGAAAGGGTAATAGTTTTGAAGGGTAATATAGCTTGTTCA
The DNA here is from genome assembly GCA_026214975.1 of Gentiana macrophylla. Taxonomy (NCBI): domain Eukaryota; kingdom Viridiplantae; phylum Streptophyta; class Magnoliopsida; order Gentianales; family Gentianaceae; genus Gentiana; species Gentiana macrophylla. The sequence continues at coordinate 6,952,408 of CM047814.1, read as the reverse complement.
CCATGACCTTCGGGTCTAGTGAGAGATACAAGCTAGTGGGAGATTTTGAGTGGTGACATTCTGTCTAATAATACTCAAAACACTTGGTTGGTTTATCAAAAGAATACGAGGAGGTGTCTCTGATTTTAGCAGAGAATAGAGTATTCCATGCTCAGAAATAGGCTATCGCATAGTCTTGGGACTGATGCTCGGCCTGCCTCCTAGTGGAATGTTTCTCACTGAGGAAGAAACCATAGACTTGCCCTATATAGTTATTGATGTGCTACAATACACTGCTAGACTCGATTAAGATAATTGGTTGCAAAATAACGGTTAACATTATTATGTAAACCGAGAAGTCTACCTAGAAGATGCCAGTGAATTTATGGATAATGAGTGAATTCGGTTCACACCACTTCCATAAATGTAGGCATTTAGCATTTAATGCTTGAAGGTAGGACTGGAGATTTTATGATACGCTCGATTTTGACTGCTCGTGAAATGCCTTAATGAGACGAGTGAAGGTTGGTTGTAAGATTTTGAGATCGTAAAGTGACGGTTGGATTTGTCACAATTCTTCCGATAGAATCTATAAGTAATGACCTTAGACCTTGGAGTACGGTTACCCAAAGGAAGTTACTATCCGATTTAATCGGACCACATCGGTTGTTGGTGATTACACCGATAAATACTACTAGATCGTAATGTCAATCCACCCAAGACACAAAGTGGGAGTATGGTTTAACCGTTGACCCATTGTGATTTTGTGGACTTTATAATCTTGGGGTGATTGATAACATATGGCTCTTGGTAGGGTCAGATAGGATTACGATTATAGAGGTTGGTTTGAAAACCTTAACCACCGTGAATGGAGTTTTGGTACTGGGGGATTACATTCGACCTCTTGTAGAACCACCGAGTGTCTCAGCCCAGTGGGAGCATTTGGATCTACACGGAAAAGAGTCGAATGAATAGGAAAGTTTAAACTTTCGGCGCAAAGTTGAGTGGTATAGGGGTGATTTCACGACAAGTAGAGAGTTAACTGCACCTTGAACTCTCTCACCACTGGTCTTGCTAGATTTCGTTAAAAGCGAGAAAATAGGGGTGATTCCCACGAGACTTTCTTGCCGAACAACGGAATCTGAATTCATTCAGAATAGAAGGGTTTTAGCTGAGAATGAATAACGGATTCGTTACAAAGCAGAAGATAGGGGTGATTCCCTAATACCTTTTTTGCGAGACTAACGATATCTTAATTCATTTAGAAAGAACCTTTGGTAGGAGGCTCTGCCATGGCTTATATCCTTTGTGGATTTAAGAGAACCTCTCGGTCATTTAAAAGTCACATGTTTTAAAATATGTGGACTGACCCGAGTATTGATAAGTCTTTCGTAGACTGGATATCAATATTGGTATAGTAGTAGTATTGGTGTTCATAAATGATAACACTAAAACAGCAGTTGGAAACAACATGGGTGTGCTATCTGAAGTCGGAAATCGACACGCCAAGATTCTCCGGATGAGAGAATTGGACTATGTTCTAAGAATCGATTCGGTCAAATTCACGAGAATGAGTCATTGGCTATCCCAATCGATCTTATTGAATAAGATGATTATGCATATATGGTTGCAAAGATTCATCGAGAGTTGTCCTACCCTACCTCTCGTGAATGATTCTCAAATCTTCGGATAAAGAGAAAATGGGATGAGTCTCTCTTGGATAACGGCAAGTCAGGTTGTCACAAGTCAATAGTAGTCGAATCTCGGATTCGATCATAAAATAGCGGTTTAGTACGTCCTCAAGTATCGTTAGAGAATGAGGAAACATATGCTTGTATATTCGGTGCAAACTTGAATATGGTTGACTACACCGATTCGACTTGTAGTCAGATTAAGGATGATCATTACGTTGATCTCGGGCTCAGTGTTTACTCATAGTGCTTAGAATTTCCTTTTTGGTCTGGGAGTAATTCCAGGTCTGAAAAGCCGATATCACTTCATTGTGAAAACAGTGAAGAGATAGCTTAGAAGGATCTTCTCGGTCACCAGAGGTCAAAAGCATATTGAGAGAGAGTACCGCCTGATTGGAAGGACCGGCGACGTTTCAATCCTAAAGATCGCCCTCGAGTCGACAACCTAATCGATCAGTGTACCAAGTCGAGTGCTTGGAGGGTACGGCATTGAGGATATATCTCAACCGCTTTTAGAGCAAGTGGGAGAGTGTTGTGAATAAGATGAGAAAGGTGTGCTCTAAAACAATCGTTGCTTGTCATTTCGTGCAAGTGGGAGATTGTTAGGTGTAGTGCTCTCAAAGACAATTTGTGTAATTGTTTTTAATAATGAATGATGAAATTTATCTCACCTTATTACTTGCTTTGTGCTTGTAAAGTAATACATCGCCGCAAACCCTAAGTATATCTCAGTATGTAACCACTTAACTCAAAGGTATGGATTACACGTGAGGATTGAGTTAGTGGAGATATGCTTAAAAGCTGTTAGTCCGTGGTGAACTTAATCGAGTTTAGGGTCTCTTGATTAAAACACCAATAATGCGCCTAACACCTTAGGGTGTGATAGTCTTATCCGGACTGCCGGTAGAGGGTACTACGCTGGGCATTTATATATGATGGCAATCATATAGAAATTTGGACCGATTTAATCAATTTCTCGGTATAATTCCGTAATCGAGGAATCTTATTAAATCATTAGATGATCATATATGGATCAACCTTAATCCTCGAGGTGATCACAGGATGTCGCTTGTCCCGGGTAGTGTTTGATGTGTTAGTTACGGTTCACTTAAATAATGTGTTCCAAGCCACTTCTCATTGGCACTATCTCCGAGATGAGTGAGTAGTTCGATTTTCATGCACATGGAATCCATTCCTTCTGCGGGAAGTAGAGAGACATCCCTTGTTTGTTAGCCCTAAGAAAGTGATCGATCCCGGAGTTCACATTTGACTAATTAGCTACTAGTCGAGATATGTGTGCTAATTGATCATCGGGGGTTAATGGTAAATAAGGATAAGATATTACGAAGTCGGGTTCACGGAGACTTCCCACTCGAGAACGGATCTATGGAGGTTAATCCGTATGTAGTGATTATATCAATGGACGCTTATTCACTCATGGGTTGAGTATAAGTATACATCTATAATCGGTAGAGTTCATTTCGGGTTTATGGTGGCGTAATCCCGAATTAATAATTAATGTGCTTATTACGTTCGATTTAATAATTAATTATTGGAGCTACTGGTTATAGGTCCATGGTCCCCGATGGCTTCACGTAATTCGGACTAGTAATCTTGTTACTTGGGCCTCATGATAATTAATTGGCTGGGCTAATTAATTGATATGCAAAAAAATATTATTTAGTTGGGCTAAATAATATAATACATATAAAAGACATTTTATGTGGGCTTTTGACCCAATATGTGGCGCCATTAATGTCCTAATAATTAGAGAGAAATTAGTTTTCTTGGATAATTATTTAACATGTGATTTATCTTTTATTTGTTAAATGATAATTCATGGAATAATAGATAATAATATGATTTATCTTAATTTGTTTGGGATAATCATTTTATTTATCTTTTATTTGGAAAAGGATTAATGTGATAATTATCACTTAATTATTTAGTCCTTGGAGGACATTGATTACTCTCCTATATAAAGAGAGTTCTCCCAAGTCTAATGGAAGGTACTATTCACGCCACTATTCACCGAGAGAAATTGGCGAAAAATTTGGCCTCTATTCTTAGGGTTCGAGTTGGAAAAATCTTCGGGATTTTTCAGGTTGCATATCAAGGAGGCTCGTGTATCAAGAAGGGTGTCCACCAACCGCCGTTTGGAGAACACATCGGAAGATCAAGGCTTCTCTTCCCTATATTGGTAACATGATCTTAACCCCCTTGTAGTTGTTAAATCCTTTGATTATGTTTTATGATATGTAAATCGTGATCCGTCCGCTGCGTATAGATCTAATTTTGGTTAAATATCTGATCTTCACAATTTTGAGTCCACTATATATGTGACCGTTGAAAGACAAATCAGATATTTATTTTTCATAGACTTTTTATGGGCGATGATTGTTGCCTACGAATCCATCTGATGGATTTCATGTTAACATTAATGTGAACATGAAATCGATCAGATGCCTTCAAATCTTAAGAAATACCTATTGCCTAGTCTATAAAAAATAAATTTTGATTTGTCTTGACTCTCGATTTATTTTCCTACCCAACCTATTACTTGTACTTATATGATATATGACAAGAAAAAGAGAAAATAATTTTGTACATAAAATCGGTAAATTATGATGCAAGATTTTTTTAGAACGGACCGTCGAGAGAATTGTCACGTATATTAGAACCAACACTCTATACGTAGTGGTCATCCGACAACTTATTTTAATAGAGAGTCGATATGTGGAGCAGAATTACCCGTTATAACCATCGCATGTATTTGAAAGCTTGAAGCAAACGATAATGCAAATCACACAAAATACGACAATTCAAGCAAGTATATAAACAATTTTATTTATTTATATATAAACAGTTTATACCGTAGTTTTAAAACATGCCGTGACAAACAAGTAATTAATGTTTTGGAGGAGTACACGTGGCAAGAAAATATTGACAGCAATATCTGCAATCTGATACAATTATCAGTTGAAGAAAGATAAAACAAACCTAAACCTAAACCTAAAGGAGGGGGAAACTTAACTTTTGATGCATATATATTTTTCAAGTTTTCCAAAACAAAAAGAGTTTATAATGTCCAAATCAAGCATAGCCGAATTAACGAAATCTCTTTTAGAAAGATACTACTACAGTACTGCTACAAAACTAGAAGACGTTTTCTTTTTTCGATATTCGCTTCATTTTTCTGAATATACGAAAGTCTTTTTTACTATTCGCCACTTTATTTCTTTTTTGGTACAGAACGGGGGGCTAACGCCTCCAAAAACAAAAAACTAAAGTCTAGGCAAAAGAACGCCTCTAATATCATCTGATAAAACAGAACAAATACAACTAGGGGTATCATTCAAAACGATGAGATTTTCTTCAATGGATTGCCCTAAGCCAGCAAGACGATCAGCAACACGATTTCCTTCTCTAAGGGTATGCTGGATAATACATCTCCAGTCCCTTTTCAGAAATCTTCTACAATCTTCAATGAGAAAGTCTTCTCTCACCTCTCATTCTTCCTCTTGTAAAATGCACTTGACTGCTGACAGTGAGTTTGATTCAATGAGACACTCCTATGTCCCTTTTCCCAAGCCAACTTGAGACCTTCTTGAATAGCTTTAAGCTCTGAACAAAAAATTTAGGAAGAATTAGAATTCCATAGAAACCGTATAACGACTTACCCTCATGATCCCTAGCAACACCACCCAAAGCCAAGTAACCGGAGGATATACAACGACTAGCATCCGTATTAAGTTTGATCCAACCCTTCGGAGGGGCCTGCCACCCAACCCATTTAATGGTCTTGTTGGAAGGACCTGTTGCTGGCTTCTGCGAATTAATAACATATTCATTAGCCAATAAGACAATTTGATTACAGACAGAGACATGATTAGTAGGAGTTCTGTTAAATAGGAAATTATTTATGTCTTTCCATATACCCCAAATGGCCATGGAGAAAAGAGTATTAAAAGGGCCCTTGTAGAAGGAATCAGAAACAAATCCTTGATCTTTCAAATTCGATTTAATCCAATTTTCCGAAGCAAAGTCTTGTTGAAGAAAGAATCTCCTAAGAGAATTACATTTCCAAATCCTTTTAGCAAAGTGACAATCAGCAAGGCAATGAGAAATGCTTTCAGCATTAAGATTACATGTTTCACAAGTATTTGAATAAGTTGATTTTCTGGCGAATCTCGACTCATTGGTAAGAATCTTACCATGAATGACCAACCAAACAAACAATTTATCTTTCTCCGGAATCAAACATTTCCAAACGGACTTCCAATCAAAGACAATGGAATCAGCATTCTTCCCACTTTTTAGGAACGCACCCCAGTTTTAGTAGAGTATTTTCCATTACTCGTCAATTGCCAAAAACGTCGATCCTTAACCATAGGGTCTAAACTAAGGGGAAGACCTTGAATGTCAATAACATGTCTTGGCATCAAAGTGTGAAACCTCTCAAAACACCAGGTCCTATCCACAGTAATAATACTTTCAACGGAAAGATATTGATCCCTAATATCAACTTCATTGTCAATAAGATCTCTAAGAGGAGAACCATTAAGCCACACATCGTCCCACAAAGAAACATCCCTACCATCCCCAATTTTCCAAATAAATCCATCACTAACACTTTGAAAGCTTCTCAAAATACCCTTCCAGATGAAGGAATCATTCACTTTGGTATTAACTTCAAAGATGTCTCCATTTTTAACATATTTATTACTGAACAACCTGACCCACAAACTTTTTTCTTTCCTCATAATGCTATTCTCACACTTATCCAGGAGAGCAATATTATTCTCCTTAGCACTTCTTATTCCAAGCCCACCGTCATATTTGTCCTTTAGCACCGAATCCCTATTGATCAAATGAATTTTCCTTGGTTCTTCAGAAGAACCCCAGAGAAAGTCCCTATTGATACGATCCAATTTATCACAGTCTTCTGGGGGAACCAAACCGATTGCATAAGGTTCAAGGGATCGCACAATTGAAAGATTTAATCAAAGTTAATCTTCCTGCCATAATCAGACATCTGGACTTCCACCGTTGAAGTTTATTCTGCACTTGCCTAATAGCAAAATCCATATTCGTGCTAGAAAATCTACTGTGAATAAAGGGAACACCCAAATACTTGCCAAGGTCATTAGTTTTGGACATGTTACAAATTTCAACAATGTCTTTGATAACCCCACCATCCGTGTTGGGGCTAAAGAAAACCTTGGATTTTTCCCTGTTGATGGACTGACCCGAGATAGAACAATAAAGATTAAGAACTCTCATGAGATTGGAGACCTCCTGCACATTAGATCTAGTGAAAATAATGAGGTCATCTGCAAAAAAGAGGTGAGAGATAGCAGGCCTATCCTTACTGAGGCTCACAGGTTTCCACTTTTTATTCTTCACACCAAGTTCCAAAGCAATAGATAAAAATTCAATGTAAAGCGCAAATAAGTAAGGAGAAATGGGATCTCCCTCTCCAAAGCACTAGCAACAAATTTATCCGTAGCTTCCCCATTCCATATGACCGAAAAATTTTCCGACGAGACACAACTCATGATAACTTTAATAATGCTCGCAGGAAAATAAACAAAACCAACATATGCTCCAAGAGATGCCGGTTAACTTTATCATACGTCTTCTCAAGGTCAATTTTAAAGATAACGTAGCCCATCTTGGCTTTAGAATTCCTAACTTTGTGAATAATTTCCTGATTAATCAAAATATTATCTCTAGAGTGTCTCTGGGGAATGAAGCCACTATGAAGGGGACTAATAAGATCAGTGATAACCGATTTAATTCTCAAAGCCAGACATTTAGTGAGAATTTTGTAAAAGACATTGCACAGAGAAATGGGCCTAAATTGGGAAACTCTTTCAGAATTTTCCACTTTAGGAATCAAAGCTATAAATGTATCATTCATGGATTCCTTAAGAGTACCCGAGAGAAAACATTCTCCAATATCTTCGGTAATTTTATCTTTCAAAACATGCCAGAGAGCTTGATAACCACCAGGTTTAGGACTTTTATTTGGCTTGAAATTAAAAACCGCTTTAAAATCTCTAAGTCAGAAAGAGGGGAGGAAAGAAATGCCCTTTGATTATCATTAAGTTTAGGGGTCGGAAGCACAAGAAAGCTCTCAACTTGACCCTCAAAAGAGAAAAGTTTTATAAAAAATGAGCTGACTATCTTTTGTAAATCATGCTTATCATGGATCCAACAATCATTATCATCCTTGAGAGCAAGGATTTTATTTCTAGCTCTCCGTTTGACCTTGAAATATGAAAAATTTAGTATTTCGATCTCCAGATTGTATCCAATCAAGCCTAGACTTCGGAACCTACGTAAGCTCTTCTTGCTCTGAATATTGTTATATTCAACACAAAGCTTATTCTCAAAATCAATAAGAAAAGCATTATAACGGTGGCTAAGGTATAATTCAATACCTCTTAGTCTATTAATTATTCTACGTTTCTTTTCAAAAACATTACCAAAAAGCATGAACATGCACTATAATTTACCAACCACTAATAAGCATGAACATGTACTATAATTTACCAACCACTCGAGGAAGATAGTATAAAAAATCTCATCTACAAATGATTTTTGCATAGGTTATTTAAAGTTCTTGAGTTATATAGAATAAGGTGAATCCGTAAAATACGGATGAAAATTGTAACGCCCCGCTCCCGGATACCGAGCCCTTATCCGGAAGAGAACGCTCGGGCGCAGATAACATTAAATAAATCCAAAATTATACGCCACCTTCTACGCCGTCAGATCATAATTAAAGCAACGGAAGCCCAAAAGGCTCGGGTAAACTCATAAATGCTACTTAGAATAGAATACAAACCGACTAGGGGTAGAAAGGAAAACCTTACAATAACGAGATAAAGATTACAACGCACGATGCTACAAAAGAAAGATACAACACTTGTCTTACAAAGATTCTTTTAGAAGAAGGTACAACAGTTCTTTAAAACAAAAGGTACAGAATCTAGTACAACCTATAATAGAAAGTAAGAATAAAACGCATCATCATGGCGTCAATGTCATGAATCGTCATTGAACTCTTCAACGAGCTCAAGGCTAACTCTGTTCGCCTTCTCACCCCAAAAGCACACCAAAACAACATATGCAATCGAGGTAAGTACAAAGTACTTAGCAAGAGGTTGGGTTAATGTAAAATCAAGACTTACGATTTAAAGGTTCATTATTTATTATTATGTTATCTTTATGAGACCGACTCGATCTAGTGGTTCACTCCATGTCCATCAACATGTCGTGACTAAACGTTTCTAACATAACTTATCTTTGTCACATCGGCACTCGCGGCACAACGCACGGTGCTACCCACCACGAGGTATCGCTTTGCAACCTATCGTTGGATCACACCGATAGCCACGGGAAAGCCCGATGGTGCACACGCTCGCGAAGTCCCCCGCCATTTAGCCGCTTATAGGCAAACAGAGTTATTCACTTTATCCGACCGCCCACACATCGCGCGATATAGCTAGGTGCCTTACCAAGAGTGTTACGATGTTTAGTCTTTTTACTACACAAGTATGTTTATTATTAATTGTTAACTAGCCACCTAAATATTTTCAAGTAAGCTCCCTCACAAATACTACTCTCTTACTTAGACCCTAGACAAGGACAATCCCTAGCACATACACAGACATTGAGGAATACTAATTCCGCAAAGCACAAGCCATTCATACCCTTCCGACGGTCCCGAACTTCAACTCCCTTGAAGAGTACATTCGTGCCGGAACTAAACGCATCGTAAGCTTAATCCAGGCTTGTTCATGTTCATTTATTGTTATTAAATCAAGATATAACATTTAGAACTCATCTCATAGCTTAAAACAATCAAAATAACATTTAACAAAGGTGTCGAGGGCGCTAACACCTTTGGCGTGGCGCCAAAATGCATCGAGACTCTTCTAAACTCTCTGCTCAGGTTTGGGGCGCCAAAGCCTTTGGGGCGCGCCAAAATATTCCGTAAAGTCATCGAACTCTCTCGTTCAGTTTTGGGCGCGCTAAAAGCTTTGGTGGGCGCCAAAATCAAGTAAAATCGCATAAAACACAGTCGTGACTCTATCGATTTCTACTCAAACCCAACCAAGTTTAAACATCAAATATACATCCAAATAGCATCAAAACATGTCTTAAACATGCTATAACACTTTGCATTACAACAACAACAACTAGCATGATTTCTAAACACAAATCATACCCAAAACACAACCTTAACACCATAAAACTTTAATTAAACATTATGAATAGCCTCTTACCTTAAATCCAAAGCAAAAGCAAGCAAAAAGCAAAGCAAACGGCAGCCACTCTGAAACTCCAACTCAAACCTAATTGATCAACAATTAAACCTAAATTAATTATGATCAAAGGTTGCTAGACAATCTAAACTACGAAACTAACAACTTTCTACAACCAACCACGATCAAAGTGTGAAGAAACTAAGATTTAGGTTATTTTCTTACCTCGATAAAACTCGAATATTTTGGTATCAAAACGATCTTGAAAACTCACGATGCTCCCCGCTATGCATTTAAATCGAAATCGAGTAGAGATGAACCGTGAATTTGAAGAAGTCTCTTCTCCTTCTCCTTTGCTCACCATTCATGCACTCTCTCTCTTTTTTAAACGTATAACTCTTTGCCTCGATAACTCCCTTTCTTATTAGTGGAGGTTTAAATGTAGAAAATAACTCCCCAAAGAGTTATTACCATTTAAGTCCTCAAAACAACCTCCTAATTACCAATTAACCCCAAAATCCTTTTAAATATATAGGTTTCAATTTTTATATATATATATATACTTTAAATCGCTTAATTAAATAACACTAAAATCTGAGTTTAGTTAAAAGACTCTTTTGTCCTTTTCCTAAAAGTCGGGATGTTACATTCTTCCCCTTAAAGAAGTTTCGTCCTCGAAACTTGCTGCACCAACACCACTCTCATCTTAGATACCACTTGCCTACCTTCTAGTTCACTTTCAAACAAACCAACAAAACGTTATCTCCAATTGATTTGAATCTTAGTACTTTCGTCATGAAGACTTCAACGCGTCCATCACAACTAATCTAGTTTTTGCACTCCAAGAACCACTCTATCTTAAACACACATTTCATCTACCTTATACTCAACTCTTCTAACTTAACTTCTTGAGCTCCTCCTATAACACTTTGTCCCAAAAAGTCAAATGTCAATCCACTAATTAACATGTAGTATTCTTCTAGGTTCTTCATCCACTTTGTCACCCTTACAAATTGTTTCAATACTTATACGAGGTTGCTTTGACCTATACATCCGCCTTACCTTCAAGAAACTAGCTATTAACTTAAGGAACTTCAACTCCGCCTTGTTATCAATTCATCACTAAACCATATATAGCACACCCAAACCATGACGTATTTCAATCTTTACTAGTCTTCAAAAAGGAAACCATATAAACATCTTCTACCAAACTTATAAGGCTTTCCTATAGACAAGAAAACAACTTTTGACAAAGTGTGTTTATCAAAGAACCAAGATTTTATAGTCCAATGTAAGACTGGAGTTGTAAAAGATTTCATTTTTAAGCAAAGCATACACAAGAAACAAAGTTTTAAACTTATTCTCACCTTGATTCCGTAAGAAAGGTAAGAATGGTTATAAAAGTCTTTTGAAAACTCAAACTACTAAAGGAGATAACAAATGGGAAATTTGAGACACGTAGCACAAAATGAAAGATGGTTTGAACTTGGTTCAACATTTGTTTGGATAACACAAAATGGATGACATATAAAATTTACCAAGATGAGGCCACTTGTGATAAAATCGATAAAACAAAAGTTCCCCTGCCGGGACATTTGTTGCAAACCAAAAGACCATCCTATATAATCCATAATGAAAACACTTTCCTTTCCCTTGAAGTAATTGGTATGATTGAATACAAACGAATAAATTTTCTTACTTCGCTTATTAAAGAGTTCAATGTAAAAGGTCTGAAGAAGTAAGAAGTTTCAAATCTTATTCAAATATGTACATATATATATAATAAAAATTTGAAGACGAGTAATATTCTCTCGAAAGTTTTCATGATGAAAATCCAAGTAAATTGGAGAAATGTTGCAAAGAGGTCATGAATGATAACGTGGAAAAGAAAGTAAATGAACTCAGAGAATGCATTTTCTTTTCTTTCAACAACCGCTATAAAGCTTAAATTTTTTTTTAAAGCAGGAACATCTTCTCCAAAGGTTCAATGATAAAGGTAAATCTAAAAAGTGCTTCGTGAAAAAAAAATCATAAGTGACGATCGTGTAAAGAAGACACAAGAGTTCCAAATGATGCATGTTTTTCGTGTCGCTCAAAGACTAACACAAGAAGCGGCTATTGTGAAATTGTTAAAAGGTTTACATCAAGGGTGCAAATGTTCAAAGGAATGAGGATAACCCTTTATTTTAAAAAAAAATAAAGCCATTTCTTCAAATTTGAAGGGGAAGGTTTAAAATAAGATAAAACAACTTAACACTTGTAGCAAAATTTTGTCAAGGAATACTCTTAACAAAGTAAGTTGCAAAGCTAAAATTCTTTATCAAAACATAACTTTAAAATGCATGCATGAGACGTAAAAAGAGGTTCGACTACTCGCTTATTCAAAAATTTCGCAAGGAAGTAAAAATAAAGCAAGACTTTGAAAGTAATTAATGACAGGACTTTTGAACATATGTATATATATGTATCTTGAAAAAAAGGTCCGGACTATTAATGACACTTTGGCAAGAAATAGTTGTTCACATATTCTTACCGGAAAACAAAATGATATGTAATTAAAATGGGTGTTTTGAGAAGGTTTGATCTTTCGACCGGTTATCAAAATGGTATAAAATCCTAACAAAAGAGTTGAGTCTTTCAACAAAAGTTATGTGCACTAAAACACCTTGTAGGGATGCATTGAAGTAAACGCTAGGATGCAAAAGTGTATTGTCCCGAATTGGCCAAACATGATGCATCGGGAGGGTATGCAGCTGCTAGTTTGAAAGTTCAAGGATAAGAAACTTGTTTCCTTAAATCAAACATTTGACACGATAAAACGCCTTCATAAAAATAAAAATAAGACACATCAAAGTATGTATACATTTGGAAAGCAAAACATTGCAATGAGAGAACCGTTACGAAGTTCAAAAAAAACATTCACATGGATGAATTAGCTAGAACATGGATTGCAAATAGTATAAATGGGAAAACATTTGAAATCGGGTATCCATGTAGGAAACCAAATAATTATAAAAGAGCACTTCATCAAAGAAAACGGGATTGGAAAGTCACCATTTAATTGTTTCTTGTCACACAAAGGTATTAAATCTACAACACTTAATATCTACCTACTAAACTTCTTATTACGGATAACCACTAAGTTAAAAGTCTTATGCTTCAAGCCTTCCCAACACCTATAACCCCACACCTAAACTTCCAAGGTGAAAGAATGTTGTCTAGCCTTTCATGAACAAGTACTTAAATGGTTTTAAAAGTATATATGCATAAATCAACCATGTAATGGTTGACTTGCACAGAGAAACCAAACTGATTTTGAACATGATGTAAAAATAAAAGTTGTAGGTATGCAGGTTTTACATATGCTACTCAAAATTCAGAATTCTTGGAAAAGTATAAGTTGGTTAAAATAATTATTTTCACGATCTGCTGCAAGCTGTCAAAAATTTCAGAAATTTATAATCTGCATTGTGTTGCAGATTTTACTCAAACCAGAAAGAATTGGCACTTGACTCCAAAACAAAATTTTCAGGGTAGAGAGTTATCTACAACATATCAAAAATTCAAGTCATTTTAAGGGGTTTAGCTCATTCAAAACAGATTCATAAGTAAGAGTACCGCTGCAGAATTTTCTGAACAGAGTACTCCTCCTTGTTAAGCAATTTATGAACAATCCGTGACTGAAAACTAAGTTGATGTCAAAAGAGAAATTGTAGAAAAGGCAATTTTCTAAGTGACTGAAAATTTACAGAAATTTTGGAACACCGTAAAGGGTATTACAAGACTTATAGAAACATGAATAAAATCGTTTACTGCTTTTGCATAACACCAATTTATAAAAATAGAGAAATGATTAAATCGTAATGTCGCAATAAGGAAACTTTAAATCCTCAAAGAAAAGAGCAAAGAGAGAAAAGTCCTGAAAGGTCGAAAGAAGATAGGGATTCTATTAAGGATCCGAGAAGGAACAAACTTGAGGGCATCACATAAAAGATGTGAGTTAGAACTCAACCTAACCTTCGCCTAAGAAGACTCTTCACTAGGCTCTAAAGTGAAAACTAACCACGGTATAAGTGGTTATTAGCTTTACTTAAAATTACCACCAAGAGCAAGAGAGATCGTAAAGGTTCTAAAAGATCCAAGATACCTTATCTTGAGAATGTAACTTAGGTTAGTGAAGAAACTTACGGGTTCCTACCATTTACGAAAGATCAAGGAAGTCGAATGGTTACTAAGTGGTCTAAAGAAGTCTTGTCTTAAGGAATGGAGAGATGGAAACCTAGAAAAGAAAGGAACACTTTCTCTCGATACCAATCAGAACGCCCGCTCCCGGATACCGAGCCCTTATCCGAAAGAGAACGCTCGGCGCGTATAACATTAAATAAATCCAAAATTATACGCCACTTCTACGCCGTCAGATCATAATTAAAGCAACGGAAGCCCAAAAGGCTCGGGTAAACTCATAAATGCTACTAGAATAGAATACAAACCGACTAGGGGGTAGAAAGGAAAACCTTACAATAACGAGATAAAGATTACAACGCACGATGCTACAAAAGAAAGATACAACACTTGTCTTACAAAGATTCTTTTGTAAGAAGGTACAACAGTTCTTTAAAACAAAAGGTACAGTAATCTAGTACAACCTATAATAGAAAGTAAGAATAAAACGTCATCATGGCGTCAATGTCATCAATCGTCATTGAACTCTTCAACGAGCTCAAGGCTAACTCGCTCGCCTTCTCACCCCAAAAGCACACCAAAACAACATATGCAATCGAGGTAAGTACAAAGTACTTAGCAAGAGGAAGAAGCTAATGTAAAATCAAGACTTACGACTTAAAGGTTCATTATTTATTATTATGTTATCTTTATGAGACCGACTCGATCTAGGGTTCACTCCATGTCCATCAACATGTCGTGACTAAACGCTTCTAACATAACTTATCTTTGTCACATCGGCACTCAGTGGCACAACGCACGGTGCTACCCACCACGAGGTATCGCTTGCAACCTATCAATGGATCACACCGATAGCCACGGGAAAGCCCGATGGTGCACACGCTCGCTAAGTCCCCGCCATTTAGCCGCTTATAGGCAAAGCAGAGTTATTCACTTTATCCGACCGCCCACACATCGCGATATAGCTAGGTGCCTTACCAAGAGTGTTACGATGTTTAGTCTTTTACTACACAAGTATGTTTATTATTAATTGTTAACTAGCCACCTAAATATTTTCAAGTAAGCTCCTCACAAATACTACTCTCTTACTTAGACCCTAGACAAGGACAATCCCTGCAAGCACATACACGCATATCGAGGAATACTAATTCCGCAAAGCACAAGCCATTCATACCCTTCCGACGGTCCCGAACTTCAACTCCTTGAAGAGTACATTCGTGCCGGAACTAAACGCATCGAAGCTTAATCCAGGCTTGTTCATGTTCATTTATTGTTATTAAATCAAGATATAACATTTAGAACTCATCTCATAGCTTAAAACAATCAAAATAACATTTAAACAAAGTGTCGAGGGCGCCAACACCTTTGGCGGCGCCAAAAATGCATCGAGACTCTTCTAAACTCTCTGCTCAGTTTGGGGCGCCAAAGCCTTTGGCGCGCCAAAATATTCCGTAAAGTCATCGAACTCTCGGTTCAGCTTGGGGCGCCAAAAGCTTTGGTGGGCCTAAAATCAGTAAAACCGCATAAAAACAGCTTGTCAGACTCTATCGATTTCTACTCAAACCCAACCAAGTTTAAACATCAAATATACATCCAAATAGCATCAAAACATGTCTTAAACATGCTATAACACTTTGCATTACAACAACAACAACTAGCATGATTTCTAAACACAAATCATACCCAAAACACAACCTTAACACCATAAAACTTTAATTAAACATTATGAATAGCCTCTTACCTTAAATCCAAAGCAAAAGCAAGCAAAAGCAAAGCAAACGGCAGCCACTCAAACTCCAACTCAAACCTAATTGATCAACAATTAAACCTAAATTAATTATGATCAAAGGTTGCTGACAATCTAAACTACTTAAACTAACAACTTTCTACAACCAACCACGATCAAAGTGTGAAGAAACTAAGATTAGGGTTATTTTCTTACCTCGATAAAACTCGAATATTTTGGTATCAAAACGATCTTCTAAAACTCACGATGCTCCTCGCGCACATGCATTTAAATCAAATCGGAGTAGAGATGAACCGTGAATTTGAAGAAGTCTCTTCTCTTCTCCTTTGCTCACCATTCATGCACTCTCTCTCTTTTTTAAACGATAACTTTTTGCCTCGATAACTCCCTTTCTTATTAAGGGAGGTTTAAATGTAGAAAATAACTCCCCAAAGAGTTATTACCATTTAAGTCCTCAAAACAACCTCCTAATTACCAATTAACCCCAAAATCCTTTTAAATATATAGGTTTTAATTTTATATATATATATATATATACTTTAAATCGCTTAATTAAATAACACTTAAAATCTGAGTTTAGTTAAAAGACTCTTTTATTTTTTCGAATGTTTCGGGATATTATAAAATCATTTAGATCTTTTAAACACACTTGGATTAGGATCTCTCTCTTCGAATTTGTAAAATACATAATTCGAATTACACCCTAGAAGCATAGTTAAAAGGTAAAGAAGTGGAAGTGTTATACTATCAATATTGTTTTTGTGCTCAAACGTGAGGTCCGATTCTCTAAATGGTCAACATATTACAAATTTACAACAATAAAAGATCAAAACCCTCAAAAAAAAAAAAAAAAAAAAAAAAATTTCTACACTAAAACATAACTTTCGGGTTACATTCTCGAAATTGTATTAGGGGCTTAGGGCTCTTTTTTTTTAAAAACAAATTGATAAACCTTTTTTTATTTAGAGTAAACGATTGATAAATGATAATTCAATTTTCTTTTAAAGAATGTATTGATAAGTGATTATTATTATTATTATTATTTTTTTGGTTGAGAAATTTGACAAATGATAATTGAGACGAGTTTTCACATTAAAATTGATGATACACATGAAATGTGTACCACAAATAGCAGTACAGACAATAATATAAATATATTTCCAACTGAATGCTACACTCAAACAGTTGGTGGGCATACTTTTCCAAAAGCCGCCACATCCTTCAACAACCCTCCTCCTCCATCCTCCACCTCCACTCTTCACCGCCGCCGTCTTCTTGATCCAAGCTTCACTGCTCTACATCCGATAAAAGCACATTCGGATCGTTAATCGGCTTAGGTTTTTGCTATTATTATTATATTATTGTTTTAAGGTGTGTGATTGATTTGATTCTATGGCCTCAGAGGATGTTAAGACGAGCGAATCAGCTGTTTCAACGATTGTTAATCTAGCTGAAGAGGCGAAGCTGTCTAGGCAAGAGATTAGGCCTAGAAGCCTTGAAGTTCTCAGTGTTTGCAAGTCTCTTGCCGCTGGTGGTATCGCTGGTGGAGTGTGAGTATACACTCTCGTTTGCTTTTTATTTTTTATTTTCTCGTTAAGTAAATTATTAAGTGGAATTTGCATTTGAGATCGGTTCATGAATGAATTTCACTAAACATTGGTCGAGGAGCTGGAAATGTTTGTGGGCGTGTGTGATTTATTTATTTATTTACATTCCTTCTGTTGAATTTTCTTTTGCCAACTCATGCAAAACTCGCTTGTTTTACATTTAATATCGAAGTTGTTGCGTTCATGAGTTTCCTATATTTTCTTCTGAAGGTACCATAGTCAGCTCAGTGTATATTGATGAAAAATCTAGTCATTTTCGTTTTTTTGAATGGATTTATAGGGTAGGAATACCACTTTCTGACCTGAATCTGATCACAAGCTTGCTGATATAGTAGACGATTATTTCTGGATAGCTTGGTATTGGTGTTTTGAGGAGATATTTGAGTTGATTATCTGGTCTAGTATATAGCTTTTCCCATTATTGCCTTTTTTTTAACATTAGTTTCTTTTGTTATGATGTATGCCGCATTGACTTGAAGCCCTTTTCTTGGATTTGATCTTACTGGCATTAAGGTTTACTTGCCCCATGTTTGAGTTCATGATTATAGGTATGCAAAGAGAAGAGAGTCATAGATTTTAAAGCGGCTGATGGAGATTTCATTTAAGTACTATTATGGAACTGGTACTATGAAAAGAGAAAACTCGTGTATCGCCTTTTTTGTTTGAGAATTAGTATTTTTATTTCTACTGCAGGTCACGCACAGCTGTAGCCCCATTGGAGCGGCTAAAAATATTGCTCCAGGTTAGATTCTGTCCCTTTGGAACTGTATGTGGGTGATGATTGTTGCATTATTGTTGAGGCAAGCATGTTTATGGGACTGGTTGTTCCTTGCAGGTTCAAAATCCTCATAGTATTAAGTACAGTGGTACAGTTCAAGGCTTGAAGTATATCTGGAGAACTGAAGGTATCAGGGGATTGTTTAAAGGCAATGGCACTAATTGTGCTCGCATTGTCCCGATTCGCAGTGAAGTTTCTCTGCTACGATAAAGTTTCCCAGCACGCCTTATCTTTTACTTTTCTGTTTTCCCTGTTGTTTTTTTCACTTCCTCTTTTGGGGGATTGGGCTGTTGCATGCTGGAAAAGCGAATGATATGGTGGAATGACAAATTTAATTAGCTTGAAGAAGACAAGTTTTGAGATATAAATGTCAAAAATACAGTTCTCTTTGACAACTTAAGCTTTTAGGTGAGTTGGTAATTCAACATGGTAACAGAGCACGTTGTCAATGCTCAAACCTCTCTAGTACCCCACTGATCAATAAAATTATTACTTTGTTGGGCATATTAACTCTGACGTAACAAAAAATATTCACTCATCTTAACTATGTCATGACATGTCTACTCTTGTTCGCGGTCTCAAGCTCACTCATGGGGGCATTTTAATATATAAATTTATAAATTACACTTATCCTCGACAACATAAGCCCTTAACAATGAGCTTTTATCCGCTGAAAAAAAGTGGACTTTTAAGCGAGTTGTAATTCAACAATAAGGATACCCGCTCAGATATAGAATCATAGTGAAGCATATGGAATGAACAGCACCAACTAAAGTTGAAATTAATAGATGAAATTTTCAGGAGTTATATGTGTGATGAAACTCCTAAATTGATATGCACTTTACTGCTGGTTAAGTGTAGATTAGTATTTGTAACAGTTGGCCCCTTGGAGAGCCGTGTATTTGTTTGATCATATACCTTGGTTTAAAATTTAATTCCAGCATGATGCAGCAGGTGAACTTTTATGTTGCACTTTTTTTAGCGACTTAGTCACATTTTCTATGGAAAATTTTATGGATTTATAGTAGCTGAGTTCAGCCAATCACAAAATATTAGCAGTTCACATCTTTAGAAAGTAACACTAGTTTGTGAAATTGCATGAAATCATAGATCCTGACAATCAAAGTATCCTCTGACGCATTTTTTTAAACAAGCTATTCTGCTGCTCATGCAAACCATTCATACTTGGCTTTGCTGACCATATGAAGACAGTCTAGTTCAGTTGTATGAAGTTGTATTATGGATAGTATTTGTTATTTGGAAGAGTAAAAGTTGTAATTTTGCACTCTTTGATGTTGTGATTGGGTTATTGTTTCTCGTTGACATTTTCTTTTGATAATAAACAGGGGCATTCTGTGGCTACACAGGCAGAAACCCGGCAACGGTGTGTCATCCTTTCATCTTTTATGAGTGGTGTTCATAAAACAATTTGTTAACAACATGCTTTGCCTTTGTGTTTGATGTATACATGATTCTCATTTGAATGATGTAAAAGGGCAACATTAGAATGTCATTCACATTTGTTTGATGCATTACTAAGCATATTCTAAGAACACACGTCTCAGAGATGACCATTTCCTGAGTGTTTCTTGTCTGTGGCTAAGGTGAATTTTTCACATTTTTGCATGCTTTCTCTTTCGAGATTAATCATCACATTTGGATTGAGAGTGTCAAAGCCATGTTCATACTAATTAGCCGATACAACCTCAGACAGTTTTTAACGGCTTGTTTTCTTTACCAGCTGTATTCTTTCGACAGCATGGTCATTTCATTTGTTCCCTTTGCCACTTGCAACTACTTAAGCCTTTCAGTTTTTCTCTCAATATTAATCACAAAACTGTTAGAATACATGAAGAAATATATATGGCACCTTTTGAAACATTATCTTAATTTTTCCAGAGGATGATAGGCTAAATCCTCTTATGCGGCTTGAAGCGGGTGCCTGTGCTGGTATAATTGCTATGTCAGCGACTTACCCGATGGACATGGTCCGAGGGAGACTGACTGTGCAGGTATTGTTGTGATTCTGCTTAATGGTGTCACTCTTGTGGATGGTATGACGTATCCTATGCGTGGTTAACAATGGATTTTCTTGTGCAGACAGAAAAGTCTCCGTACCAGTACAGGGGAATAACTCATGCTTTGTCTACTGTCCTTCGTGAGGAAGGACCTCGGGCTCTGTACAAGGGTTGGCTTCCTTCAGTGATAGGAGTTGTAAGTCATGCAGCTTGCTTCATTCGAACAAATTATTCTCTTTCACTCATTTCATAATATATATGTACCCTGTTAGTAGTTCATCACTAGGTACAAATTATTCTCTTTCGTTCATTTCATAATATGTATGTGTGTGTGTGTCCTGTTAGTAGTTCATCACTAGGTTGCACAAGGACGAATACATATGATCAGATACGTGGATACGGGATACACGAGTGCGGGATTTTCGAAAAATATGTGATATGGGTACGGAGGGCATGTGTAATTATAGAAAATTTAAAGACCAAGTTATACATGATTGAACTATAAGGACCAAAAAATAAATATCAAAACAAATAAAATAATGTTTATTGGTTCCCTTTATTTTTGATAGTTTTTCATCATTTTTGGTCACATTTTCATTCATTATGTGGCGGTATTTACTCATTTTTCGACATGGTTTCTCATTTCACATATCCGAGGTATGGATATGCATATATGAATCCCATATCCAACTTTCAAAAATTACAAATTCACCCCTAGGTGTGTATCCTAAGTTTCCGGTGCATATCTGTGTCAGATACGCACTGGATACAGGACACACTATCAGACAAGTACCTTTGCATTATAGGTTCATCACCTAAGTTTGGGACGAGTGATTTTAAAAATAGAGATAAAAAATCATACACTGAATCAAAGCTCTAAACCGACTTTCTTAATCAGTATCTTGGTTTTACTTTTGCAGATTCCCTATGTAGGGCTCAATTTTTCTGTGTACGAATCCTTGAAAGACTACTTGATTATGAATAAGCCTTTTGGTCTTGCCGAAGACAATGAGTTAGGGCTTATAACAAGGCTAGCATGTGGGGCTGCTGCAGGGACAGTTGGACAAACAGTTGCGTATCCTCTTGACGTCGTCCGCAGAAGAATGCAAATGGTGGGATGGAGTAATGCTTCTGCTATTGTGACTGGTGATGGAAAGGGCAAAGCTCCATTAGAGTACAAAGGCATGATTGATACTTTCAAGAAAACCGTAAAGCATGAGGGATTCAGAGCTTTATACAAGGGTTTGGTCCCTAATTCAGTGAAGGTTAGTTTTACTTGGTGCACTATACTTTATGCCGTGGTACTTTACTTTTTGGTAAATAATTGTTTCGTCTTTAATAACTACTGCTACAATTACTGTTATTATTATTATTTTTACTATCATCATTGTCGTCGTTGTTTTTGTTATGGTGATTATATTAATAAATCGGTTGAGTGTCTTTGAACCATGTTGGTATGATAATTTGAGTGTAGCCGTCTAAATTTTGGTATCTGTTTATGATTTCTTTTGGTGCTAATTATCTGTTTCGGATGACATCTTTGGCATTGCTTGGTGTACTGTTTCTCTGGTAGTAATTTTTTTTGGGGTGGGGGTGGGGGTGGGGGTGGGGTTACATTCTCTAGGGGTACTTGAGGTAGCTGTATTGCATTATTTTTCGAGTTAAAAAGCTCTTGGAACTGTAGGTTTTCCCCTTCCTATCAAAGTAAATACTACCTATGTCCCTAAATAAAAGTCGTTTTTAACCAACAGGAAAAAATTGTCCAAACAAGAGCCACTTTAGAATTTTAGAATACCAAGATAGCATTTACTAGGCTTTTTCTTCATTTTATCTCTAATTTATTTTCCATTCAACAACTTTTCAAATATCAGAATCATTGCATTTGGGTAATCAAAGGATATTTTAGACTTTAAAATAAACGACATTCATCGCCTTTCTTAATTTGTGTGAATTTGGGATGGAGGTAGTATGTCGTTTATAATTAAACTCATCATAGCGCATAGGTTCGGTTCAAATGAAAGTTACGGACTTCCTTTAGTTTGTGATGCTTATTATTCACTTGGTATCGACATTGGCATTATATGTCCAATATGGTAAAGGTATGATATAATACATAGTATATACGTATACATACATACGTATGCACGTGCATATTACAAGTGTGTGAGAAGACTTCTTGAACGGTATCTATGTTCCGATGCAATACAACATAATTTCCCATGTCGAAGGTGGGATATTAGTTTTTTAGTGGATCTGAATGCTCGGTTTTACGGCATCTGCTATAAATGATCTTAGGTTAGGGGGATTGTATGTAAATATTTTTCTTTTTTTTTCTTTCAGGTAGTACCATCAATAGCTATTGCGTTTGTGACATACGAGCAAGTGAAGGATCTGCTTGGTGTTGAGTTCAAAATATCAGACTGATGCAGAAAAACGAACCCAGCCGCAGCAGCTTTCAGACACACATATGAGAAAGTTGAAAGACTTATTTTTGTTCGAGATCGAAATATCGGGCTGACAGCAGAAATAAGTAATAATTAATATATCATTTGGTTGAGAGACTACTGTTGTAGATCAGGAAAAGATGAAGTATCATAGCCTAGTTATTCCTTTTTTTTCTTTTTATTTTTAATCCGTGAGATAGATATATGGTGTGTTTCAATGTACCACTGTTATTTTTTTTTTTTTTTTTTTTTTTTGCCCCTTCTAGACTTGAATAAAAGAGCAGCTTTGCTCATGGAAACATTTCTGTGCTATGTAGGGCCTAATGAATCGGGTCGTTTAATCCCTTTTTTTTTTTTTTTTTTTTTTAAATTTTTAAAAGAGCACTTATAATAGATACGGTAAATCACTATAATCATTTGATATGTTACCAAACACAGATCTACCAACGAAAAGAAATGATGCGCCATTAATTAAGGTTTATTGTTCGAGTTTGTTTGGGGATAAAACGGTAAATGATGTGGTGATTAACCCGTAGGTTTCGGGTTCAAGTCGTTTGATTGGGGACAAAAGTGTGTGCGTGTGTATCTTTCTTATCCATAAAAAAAAATAAAAATTGGTATGTTAAAAGCCACATCTACAGCAGAATCTATTTGAAGATACATTTTCTATTCAACATATAATTGCAGAACAAACATTTTATTCATTATATAAGAGATACATATTATATTATACACTACAACGGCGCAGGTGGGGGACTACGGGAATGATCATTTCATTCCAAACATGCTAAATGCCTCCTATTATATCTCTATTACGGTGAGACATAAATATCCTCCGCCATTTTTTCAACTAGTCTGTATAAAACACTCTTATACAAAACTTAACATTCTAAACACTCTTATAACTACCTAAAATCTAAAATTGAGTGCCATTTTTTGAGTTGTTGGGAATATGAACTTCTTCTGCTACTGCCTTTTTTTTTTTTTTTTTTTTTTTTTTTTGTTGCTGATATTGCAGAAGACTTTTGCCGTTTGTATTCATACTCGCCTGCCATGTCTGGATAAATAAACGATGCAGTTTAGCATTATAAACATCACATACAATACATGTTTTTACACAAACTAAACCTTACTTTGTATTTACAGGAAGGGATCCGGACACGTTTTTATAGCCCCAAGTCACATCTAGGAACTATCGACAACATAGAAATTTTACTAAGCAACTGGTTATATCAATGGCCATAGCAACTGAAGTATATGCAACGAAATCTATACATCGTTATCTCAAATACGCGTTTAGTGGCAACACACCTAAAACAATCAACTAGCAGAAAGTCGGTTTTAGAGCTGACGCATAATCCAACTTGTTAGAGCTGAAATGAGGCCTAATCTAGTTGGTTAGAGCTGAAATGAAGCATAATGCAAATGTTTAGAGCTGATGATTCAACCTCAACCCCAACCCCAACCCCAAGGTCCCGGTCTCTTCACAAACAATTTTATTCTACATTACATGGAACATGATCCACAAAAAAGTGGTGGGATCCACAAATATATATCATGTATTCTACTAGCTCTACCCTTTCATGGACATGCTAATCCGGTTGGCACCTTGGAATTTATTCACTAAAGAAACTTTTATACAAGTAAAAAGCTTTTAAGCGCAGCGATTTCATAATACCTGCAATCTTGTATCTTCGAATGAGACCTCGAAATCTGCCGTTCAGGATGCCTAAATCCATCAATATTCAACTGTCTTCGCCTGAAATGTGAACTCGATACAGACGGCTTTCCTTTAGAATCCGTATATTCATTTGTTGGTAGTTGTTTAATTTCTTCAAAATCAAGCTGCTCATCTGCAGACAACGAAAGAAATGCAAGGATCAGAACCATATTCAGCTCCTGTATGAAACTTGATGCTGTGGTGGTTCCACTATTCTCCTCTGTCGTCTTATCTTCTCTCTCCACCGTATCGGTATCCTCCATTTCTGGAGCTGTATTCATAACTTCTTCATCTATGTCCATCTTTTGAAAGATCACTTAATCTGCATCACAAAAAACACGCACACCGATTAATCATCAATCGATTCTCTCGATCAAGCTTGTGATGCATAATCTAATGATTATTAAATCAACAATTTTGATGCTGTAACATCATCAACAACAAACAGTATACAAGTATTTGATGCTTGTTTCATGTCAGTTCGAAAGAATTCATAACTTCTTCATCTAATTCCATGTTTTATGCTCAAAAGAGACGCAGACCGAAAATCATCAATCGATTCTCTCGATCAAGCTTATGAGATGCATGATGTAATGATTATTAAATCAACAATTTGATGCTCTAACAACAACAACACCACCAACAACACTATGGAAGTATAAAGTATTATTAATCATATGATGCTTGATTAATGGTAATTCCAAAGAATTCATAACTACCTCATCTAATTCCATCATTTTAAGCTCAATTAATCTGCATAAGACAAACCGACAATTATCAATCAATTCTCTCTGTTATTGCTCGATCAAGCTTGTGATGCATAATCTAACAACATTCTGAGGCTTGATTCATGTCAATTCGAGAAAATTAAAGAAGATTAATTGTATGGATTACCTTTTCAATGATTGTGATGATGATGATGATGATGATGATCGAGCTTGAAATCTGCAGGAATTGATGCAAAGCTTTGATTTTTTTGTGGAGAATTTGATTAAGAAAGAGGAATCAAATCAAATGTGATCCATCAACTGAATTTCGGTATCGAGAAAATAGGATGATCACAATTTTTTTTGAGTGAGAAGCATGAGAATCACTTAGTTTAATTAAAGCATAAAAACTCAAAAATTAAAAATTAAAAAATAGCTAAATTAAAAAAAATGTTAAGAAAATGAAAATATCGCAAAGTCAGCAAGACAAGTGTCCGGAACCGAAGGAGCAGGACGGCACAAGGAATGTACTAAGCTAACAAGAATACAACTATACAAATATATTGTTTTTTTTTTTTTTTTTTTTGTCTTCATATAAAAACAATAGATCTTTTCTATATTTTACTAAATGTTTGTATTGAGTTGCCGTTCAAATAAATATTGACGCAACGAAACGATGATCGACATAACCCGTTAGAACTCTGCGAAACTGAAGAATCATAGTTTTCTTTCTGTAGTATATTAGTGTTTTATTCTGGATCAAAACTATATATGACCCGCAACAATTCACGGGCTCAATACCTCTTTCATTCGTAGCCATCGGAGGGTACAAACCTAGCAGAGAGGGCATCACAACCCTTCAAAATAAACATTCATGGCCTTGAGCGAATCTCATGCTAAGGATGACCTTAGTAAAAGCATACATAGTGGTAGGAACCAAAAGAGCCCTCCAAATCCTACGTGGAACCTGTGTCGATACATTCAACTTGTAATGGCAATGGAAGACTTTCATGTCTCCATTGGCTTCTCTGTGCTTGGAGAAGTTTTGACAAAAACGTATAAAATAAAGCCACTACTCGCTTATTTTTTTGACAAGATCTCTACTTTTATTACGTGGCAATTGAAGTAAAAAAAATAATAGACCACTACATATGCTTTAAGGGTACGTTCTAGAAACACCATCGAAATGCTAAGTTACATGATCATATCTTAACCTCTTGAATATAGTTATCAAGGGTTCCACGTTGAGGACTCGACAAAAAGGCACAAATACGAACAATTTCAAAACCGTTTAGGGCTATCAACCCTTTTCCGTTGGTGAATTGGGTTCCACGTACTTGCAACATGATTCTCAAACAGAATGCATATTTATAATGGGGTGTATGTGATAACAGACAATTAAGTTACATGATAGCTCCACAATTATATATCATCATGTTACATACATATTCAATATGTTCCATCAAAAGGACCCATGAAATGGGAATAATTTGTTTAGAAAAAGGAGCTGTATAGATCTACTCAACTGAGATTTCATACACTGAACTATCACAAATCTCAAGAAAAAAAAATGGTGGAAGATTAGCAGCAATCTACGAGGACAAAAGGGTACTTCACATTTTCACTGCTGCTTCTATTCTGGTAAACAAGATTCAATTTTTCTTTTTTTGAAGTTCCGCTAAGCTTTGAGCTCGAACGTACATAATTTACCAAGCATTTCTCAGCTTTCATTTCATTTTTCACTGTTTCTTGTGTTTTTTCTTTCAGCTACTGGGTATTGGGAAATTTCATGAATTTACCTGATTGTCAGGGCATTTATAGTCCTTGATTAAGTTTTCTGCAAATTCTTCAAGTTACTGTATTGGGTTTGGTTGAAATTATTGGCTCTCCTTCTCCCAGTTATATATTTAGCGGAAACTGTCTTGGTTCTTGCATAAAGGGTGGATCCTCCTCTGTGAATCTCCAGTGAAATTGGTGTGGTGTAATATTTCAGTATCTAAACACATGTCTTTTCATGTTTGTGTTTAATTTCAGCTGAGATATATGTTAAAACAACTGTGTTTTTAACGTTGGAATAGGGTCACTCGGTGTATTGTGCACCGATTTCACATGGGAGGATGAGGATCACGATTGTCTTGCGAATTGGTGGTGTAATAACCTGAGTTATAGTTCAAGTTTAATCATGTGATTTCTTAAACCCAATTGGAAATTGTTAATAAGAAAGAAAAAAGACTCTGGCTTTGAGTGTGTTCATCAATCTTGTTTATTGCAGCTGCAAATATTTAACATGAAGGATTGTAATGAGGAAACTGCAGCAAAAGGGCTGATAGAAGCACCCAATTCTTGCAATGCCTTTATTGATGATACAATGAAGGATATCGGTTGTAGTCAACGTTTAGATACT
The DNA here is from genome assembly GCA_026214975.1 of Gentiana macrophylla. Classification (NCBI taxonomy): domain Eukaryota; kingdom Viridiplantae; phylum Streptophyta; class Magnoliopsida; order Gentianales; family Gentianaceae; genus Gentiana; species Gentiana macrophylla. The sequence goes on along the minus strand of CM047814.1, from coordinate 6,924,855 downwards.
TCGGGTAATGTTGGGGTATCTAATACAAACTGTTATGGTGTTATTCAAAGAGTGGATCTGGTTAAAGATAATAAACAAAATAGTACGCAAAAACGACGTTGGGGACATCTCTATCAATTGTCAGGGAATTCTAGAAGTAGGATTTCGTCTAAAGAAATTGATGATCGTAGTAGGTATACTGATCCATTGTGTTCAGTAAAAGTGCAAGAAAGATTGTTTCTTGGTAGGAGTAGTTCAAATTCTCTAGAGATTCAGCAAAAAGGCAAAGGCGTTGATGAAATTTCTAATCGTGTTGTTCATCGTAGTAACAAGCTCATCGAATCTTCTTCCAATTTCGGTAAATCAGTTGGTCAAAAACCCCGTAATGATAACACCGGGGAATGTGGAGGTTCTGCAGGTCATGATGCATTAAATAGAACTCTAATGGCTTCCTCAAGTGGGAAAAAATCTGATGCAAAAGTTAAGCCAGAGCCTTCTTCAGACCAGTATTTATCGCGTAATATAGAACATTCCGGATGTATCAGCTTAAGTGAATGGCTACAATCGCGGGCTTCTATGGCAAGTAAAACCGAAAAGCTTCACTTATTCAGAAAGATTGTAGAGTTAGTGGATCTTTCACACCATGAAGGATTAGGTTTGCAAGATTTAAGGCCATCTAATTTGATTTTCGTCAAACCTGACACCGTTAAATATATTGGTACATTATCAAGAAATCACCTGCAAGATCATGGTGATCCAGATGTTCAAATGGAGAAGATTTGGTACTCTTGTCAGCATGAGATTGACGGCGGAGATCTGTTTTCGACGAATATATACAGTCTGGGAGTTATCTTCTTTGAGGTAAAAAGTTTACTTAGTACATTGGTAGGTTCATGCTTATGTTTCTTCTTTTTGTTTCAGTTATCATTTTTTTTGGTAACAAATTGGTTCATGCTTTTACTACATTGGTCATTACGGTACGAAAACCCATTTTGATCACACAAATGGGGCCAGTTTATTCGGGAAAAAAATTAATGGGCCAAAAGTTTAACATTGCAATAGTTAAAGGCCCCCAATGTTTTTTCGCCCTATTCTGTATACATATAAGTAATCATAATATACATATCTAAGTAATCATGCAAGCATACACACCATGTCTAAACTCTAAAGATACATCATGTCCTTTTCTGATAATGGCTGATGGATAGATATATAATCACTAATATGCACTAACTTGAATCAGCTATTGTGCCCTTTTGAATCATTAGAGGAACGTTCTACGGCAATGATGAATTTACGCCAGCTTGTACTGCCTGCAAAACTTCTTTCCGAGAGTCCAAAAGAAGCCGGTTTTTGCTTTCGGCTACTGCATCCTTTATCTTCTTCTCGTCCAACAACAAGGTACCGCTGTTTCGTTTCCTCAATGGTTGATACAGTGTGGTGCCACTAATAACTGTGAAAGGGTATTTTTAGACCTTTTTTTGTGTGGCATTGATCCACTTAATCTGTGTGGAAACCTCTAAAACGGCTCTTATTTAGGGTCAGAAGTAGTAATAAAGTTGCATTATTATGTAGTGTGGTTATTATTGACATACTCTGATATCTGTTTTTGTTTACTAGGGAAATCTTAGACTCTGAAGTAATGCATTGTTCTGATGATGCATACTTGATCAATGATGTACCGTCACGTTATGAAACCGATGAGGATACAGATTCCGATCTCTTACTGCAACTTCTAGTTTCAATGGAGGAACAAAAAAAGACGCGTGTTTCCAGCTTGGTAGAGAGCATTAGATTTCTAGATGCTGATATAAAGGAGGTTAAACGGAAACACCTGAATATCGTGCCTTCTACGAACATGGATGTGGATAATGACACGTCGGATCTTTTTCCTGAAAGTTATAATGGGCCTAATGGCTCTGATATTCTTGAAACGAGATGTCCATCAGAAAATGTGCATGACAAGTGTTTGACAAAAAGCATCAATGAACTTGAAAATTCTTACTTTTCCATGAGATCAAGGATTCACGATAATGGAGTTGATCGTGCAGACAAGGATGTGTTGAGCAATCGTGATAGCTGGTGTCGGGTTCAGATTGCAAACAAGGACCTTAATACAGAAGGAAGGCCAAAAGATCCAGGTGGAACCTTCTTTATTTATTTATTTGTTTTTTGTTGGCCTACGGAGTGGTCGCAGAGTTCCACTGTTACTCGAGGGTGACGGCCTGGTCTAAAGCTTTTTAACATGGTGCCTACGAAAAGAATTGAGCTCTTGACTAGGGTTGTAAGTGAGTTAAGGCTATTCGTGAGCTACTCGTACTCAATTCGTACAAGTACATGACACGATGCGGTATATTTCGAGTTTGAGCTCAAAGTCGAGCTTCAGAATCTAATAACCGAGCAGCTTGTGAGCTAATCGAGCTTTGTTTAATAATTATTTTATTAATTACATAAATGAGACTTATTAATAAGTAATATTTCATACTAATCATTACATTTAAGCCGATGAAAAAAGTCGAGTTCAAGCTTGCGACATTTAATAGAAATCAAAAGAATTCTAAAACAATAGCCGAGTCGAGTTTTTTTGAGTAGGAAATGAGTTGGCTTCGTTCATGCCTTTTATAACTCGATCGAGTTCGGTCTCAAGTTGTTTTAGTTGAGTCAAGCTCAAGCCCTAGTGAGTATCAACTTGACTCAGCTCGATTACGCCTCTACCCTTGACCTCTCTAGGCATTGGCATTCACAAACCACTTATCACTAATGCCAAGCTACTGGGTTCAGGTGGGACCTTCTTTGATGGTGTTTGTATGTTTTCACGCTACAAGCAGTTCGAATTGTGCGGTACTATGAGGAACGATAATCTTCTCAGTGGCAGAAACGTGGTTTGCTCTTTGAGTTTCGATCGAGACGAAGACTACATTGCCGTTGCAGGGATCTATAACAAGATAAAGATATTTGAATTCGGTTCACTTCTTAGTGATTCCGATGACATCGGATATTCTAACGTGGAGATGTCGAATAAATCGAAGCTTAGCTGTATTTGTTGGAACAAATACTTCAAGCAATATTTGGCTTCAACCGACTACGATGGTGTGGTTAAGGTTCGTGCTCTTATACATCATTGATCATTGTACATATCTTTTCGCGGTATAAATACGGATTATCTAAGGTTCGTGCTCTAATACTTCATTTGTACGTATCTTTTCGTGGTATAAACATGCTTTATTTAGTTTCTTTTACGTATTCGAATAAATAAAAGCATTAAACTTCTTAGCAAATAGGAAGTTGGAGTGTTGGCACTATTGCAGGTTGTAGAAGCACCTTAGGTTACACAGGTATGGATACGTTGGATACGCGGTTTTCGAAAAGTAAAGGATGTAGGTATGGATAGGATATGCGTAAATATTAAAAGTATAGGGACCAAAGTGTGCATAATAAAACCATGTGTATCTAATCATGAATATTCAACATCATACATTAAAGCAATTTTTAGTGGTTTTTCTTCATTTTGGGTTGCTTTTCGTTAATTTTCTCGTGGGTTGTCTTCAATTTCCATCAAGGGTTCTTCATTTTCCGTATCCAAGTTATGTATGTGCATATTCTGATTACGTATGAAAATTGCAAATATGCCCCAAGCACGTATCCTAAGTGTCCGGTGTGTATCCGTGTCAAATACGTATTGCATACGAGACACAATACCAGACAAAAATATCTGTATATTATAGAAAGCACCCACTCAATCTACTCAAACCGTAAGAACATAATCCTTGGCATTATCGATAAACATGGTGCGTACGAGATATTGCGGCCTTTGTTCCTTTCTCTGATGGGGTTATTTTTGGTACTACAGATATGGGATGTTAGCTCTGGTGAAGCATTTGTTCTCTACAATGAACACCAAAAGAGAACTTGGTCTGTGAACTTTTCTGTAACGGATCCAGCAAAATTCGCTACTGGAAGTGACGATTGTTCTGTAAAATTGTGGTGCACGGCTGAGGTATGTGCGTACGTGCCTTCTTTTATCGTACATCTTGTACCGTAATCTTCTTGTTTTTTAAGGTTTTTTCGAGGTTTTACCAGTGATTTTAGTATGTTTTATCTCAACATTGCGGGGACATTTTGGTCCGGATACTAAATGAAGTCCGGTTTTTTCGCTCATGGTTTGGATACTTCTGTTTGGTAGCCTGTCCCGTATCCAATATGTATTAAGTGTATTATGGAATCGATTTTTGTCAAACGCGACCTTTTATATATACGGCAAGATTTATGAACTCAAGAAATTGTTTACATCACAGAGGAAATCTACAGCCACAATTTGGAATCCATCAAATATATGCTGTGTTCAATTCTCAGCATTCTCTTCACATATCTTGGCTTTCGGCTCTGCTGATCATAATGTTTACTGCTACGATATTCGACACATAAGAATCCCGTGGTGCACGTTATCCGGACATGGAAAGACTATTAGTCATGTGAAATTCTTAGATTCGGAAACATTGGTTTCGGCATCCACTGATAACACGCTGAAGCTGTGGGACCTTAAGAAGACGAGCTTGGAGGGGCTCTCCCCGGATGCATGTAGGTTGACGTTTACCGGACATTCTAATCAGAAAGTAAGCTTCGTGTTCTGTAAGGGCACTTTTAGTGGCACCAGTGAGTTTTTATTGTGGCACCACACCGGAAACAATCGGCTTTTAAAAGGCACTTGTTAAAGGCACCACAATTCTGGTTAGGCTCGACTTTACAGAGGTCTAAAATAGACCTTCGACCTTTGGAAAGTTAATATGTTGAGCTTAGATTCGACTTTCGCCCTGAAAGTAGATTCGCTATGGTGCCTTTAACAACTGCCCTTTTAGAAAGTCAAATGTCACTGTGGTGCAACAACGGTAAGTTTGGTGTGGTGCCACTAACAACGCCCGTTATGTAAGTACTAATTTCACGTCATTCTCTACCTTATGATTTCCATCTTAACCGTTTAAACATGGATTTTCAGAATTTTGTAGGTTTATCGGTTTTAGATGGATATATAGCTTGTGGCTCTGAAACTAATGAGGTAAGCTTCTTAGACCATCTTTTACCAAATCTAGCTAGACTAATGATGTAATACTACCTCCGTTCCGAAATACTGCGTTGCTTTTGTAATGTGACTAATAATATGGAAAAAACATAAAGTGACTAGATAAAACGAGACGATGGTAGTACTTGTCGAAAAGAAAAGCAAAAACAAGGATGTAATCGTATTACTGTTTGATCTTTTTCAGGTTTATGCTTATCATAGATCTTTTCCGGTGCCTATTGCTTCTCACAACTTTGGATCTGTTGACCCGGTTTCCGGGGCTGATATTGATGATAGTTACGGGCAGTTTGTTACAAGTGTTTGTTGGAGAGAAAAATCCGGTATGCTAGTATCCGCCAACTCCACCGGAAGATTGAAAGTGTTACGATTGGTGTAGATTGTTATGTAGTTATGTAATTATAGGACTTCTTTAGTGAAACCACACCAAGTCTACCATTTTGGCACCACACTGACACTTGATTTCTTCACAGTTGATAATAGAGCTGAGTATCGATTCTCCGGTGGTTGATTGTGAACCATGTGAAAGTCGATTTTCATCTCTAGAATCAACTTTCCAGTTTCCGCCGGTTGATTGTTTTCAGTGTGGTTTCACGTTATTAATGATGCCGCCCATAATTATATGGAAGAAGGTCTGTGATGCTTTGGCTGTGGAATTCTGCGACGGTTATTAGTAATTATTTGCTCTATCATCCTATGTAGTGCATTTACGGACCAAATTCTACGGTAAAAGCACAGCAGGTTTTCTTTCATTTTATCCATCCAACAACATCAGATATGACAAGAAATGGCTAACCGAATTACCGAATTATGCAAGCTCAAATCTGAAGTATGGTTGCATGAAATACCGGGGGCAATTTGGTCAATGTGGCATCTGACATTCAAGATAAATTCCTTGGAAGACCTTTTTTGTGCTTGAGCTTGACTAGTAATTTACACTACAGAGGGGCAACTTTTTGGCTACCGAGGTCAATTTGGTCAATGTAGCATCAACATTCAAGATAAATTCCTTAGAAGACCAAGTTTTGTGCTTGATGCCTACTAATTTGCAGAGGGACAAGTTTTGGTTACAAAGAATGTCTCCTACCAGATAAGTTGTATATATAATCTATATCAGGAAAAGTAGGTTTAATTTATGTAATATATTTTTTGTAAATTAGATGTAGTTTTATAGCTTTTGCCCTGTAATACTTTTGCATAAGTGGATGTGATCCAGTTGCTGTACTTCTGTGTTACCTGGAAATCAAAATTGAAACATAAGACGAACAATTGAACTTCTTTGGAAAATTCATGCAATTTTACAGTTTTGACCAATGCATACAAAGCATAAATCTTTTGCAGGGTTCTTGTTTAGGGGAAAGTTATCAGGGATCTTTTCGACGAACTGCTATAACGCTGTACTTGAAGCATTAGCCTTTTGCAGGGACACTGAATCAGTAATGCTTCATGAAAGTAAATGAAGCTTTCGGTGTAAGATCACTTTGATTTACACAGCTGGACATCTACACTTCAAAACTGATGTCCTTCATATCTGATCTTGGTACCCTTTCTGGAATCAAATTCATGTGTTGGATTAACTTCTACCGAGGAGGTTATGAAAGCTCTGAATCTGAAACAATACCCGATGTTCTACGTGTTTTTGGACTCAATGACGATAATTGACTATCTGAATTCGTCCTCATGTTCCGTATCTGCGGAGGTCTTTCAGACCGCCCTTTTGGTTTTCCTGTTAATAACCAGCCACATTGTTTGGTCAGGTAATCACAAAACTCTGGTATTCATATAGCCAAACTACCAATGCATTTTGGGGTTAAAGATTTTCATATTCTTGAAGTTCCTCCATTAAGGTATGATTGAAAGAATTTTATGTTTTCTTGTTAGTGCTATAAAATAGCACTAAAGAGAAAATATAGAACTCTTTGATTCATTTCTCTTCGATTTTGTATGTTCAAATTTGTTTTGTTCAAACACTCTTGTTTCTTGAAGATCCTAAGCGAAATGGAAATCTAATAGCCCACTTGAAGATTCTATTCAATGTATATCATTATATAGACACCTCAATAGCAGAAGGGCATCTAATTATGTGCATACCAGAAACATAAGATATCTTCTCTCTAGTTAGATTTGTTGACTATTAGTATTAAAAATTTAGTTAAAAAGTGCCATATATACTTGAGAAGTTGAAAATAACCTGACTGTTTAATGCCATTTTTGTCTGCTGATCTTTTCGGTTTCGACAGTTTCTTGTTCACAACTTCTGGAGATCCATTACACTTCTTTTCAGTAGGTAAGGGCAATGGAGCATCCAAAATTACACTCTCGTCCCCACATGCAGAATCACCGTCACTTCCTGACTCGGAATTTTCTGCAGCTGTTTTCGATTTCTCCTTCTCTGCTAGCCTGTAAACAAACATTTCATAAGGGATTTGTGAGACGGAAACCATATCCAAATCTCCCCAAGAAGAGTCTTTTATCAATGCAGTCTCAATATCCGTGTAATCGACGAGTGGGCTTTCTGATTCTTGTTTGGTATGATCAGGGTTCATAACCAAGAAACGCTTTACGTATCTGAGAATCCTACAGATTGATGCAAACCTCGGGCGTTGACTCGGATCCGCTTGCCAGCATTTTCTTGTCAAGTTTGTCAAATACTTAGATGAATGAAATGGGAACAGAGGCCTTTCTCCTGTTCTGATGTTTCTGCTCATTTTATCTCCTTGAAGATGTGTATCTTCAAACGGGACTTTTCCCGTTAAAAGCTCGAAACAAATCATCCCGTAACTATACACGTCGGCTTTCTCCGTATACTTATATTTCTCACCACTCCCCAATTCTTGTTCTGCAAGAACTTCTGGTGCATGCCAGATAAAGGGAAGAATCTGTTGTCCGTTTTGATTGGCTTGTGATTTGTGATTATTACGCGTTACGGACCACGATCTTCCGAATCCACACACTTTTGCATGTAAAAAGCCCTCTGTGTTTATGTTTCTTGCTTTTACAAGTATACTTGAAGGTGTTAAATCTCCATGAAATATCTTTTTAGCATGAAGATACTCCATCCCTCTTGCAATCTGAAGCATAAGATCAACCGCGGCCGGAAGAGTAAACGGGACTCGTTTTTTGGGCCCACAGATTTCTCTGATATAACTTGAAAGGTCTTTACTCATAAGCTCCATAACAAGGAAACATTCTTTCTTATCCTCATCAGTGAATCCACAAAAGGTATGCATAATGTTTGGATGAGAGAGAAAAGACATTTCTTTGGAGATTTCCGGAATAAGCGGTTCAATTTCTCCGAAAAAGTGTCTTAATGCAAAACTTTCACCTAACCATTGGATTTCTTTGTATTGGCTTCCGTTCCCTAACCGGCGTTTTACGTGATAGTCCTTTGATCCAATCAAAATAGAGTATGGAAAGAGGCTATTATCAGTTCTGTTTAAGCATTTCAGGAGGAGATCCGCGAATCGTTTATCATGTTTCGTTGAAACCGATGAAAACGGCGGTTTTCTTTCTTGTATTTTGTTGATCAGAATTAATCTATCTTCATCCCATGCAGATCTAAACCTGTTGCAGAATTCTTGGTTGATTAGATACTGATGACCAAAGCTCCATTGAAATATTCTTGGATCTTTAAAGAAATCCTTTTTATATTTCCAAGAATTAACAATTCTCTTCTTTTGCAGATCACATCCCGCGATCTCAATCGCTTCGATGACTATAGGGAAGCAACATAACAAATTATGCAGATGAAACTCAACACAATCAGTGTTCTGATAAAAGGCTATAACTTTAGCCCATAAATCCTTCGGTTCGATGCATTGTCGAATATAAAGCTCACCTTCTTTGAATACTCTAAGAAGCTCTTTTAATGGATTCTCAAGAACTTTCCATTTAGTATTCTTCTCTTCATATTTCAGATTCTTTTTCATCTCTTCTGCAAGTACTTTATATGCTTGAATCAGCATATCAAACAGTAAACCGCATTGCCGTTGATTTATCTGTATACTGTCTTGAAACACCATCAGAGCTTTTAAACTTCCAACAACTCCTCCAATCTGCATGAATTGCTCCATTTTCTTCTCTGGATATTCGGTATTCCGCCAAAAGATCTGGTTTGTTTGATTATAATACAAGTTTCTCAGTAGGTGAACTTCATTCTAGCAGATTCTCAAACACTTAATGTGCATGATAAGGTAGAAACAGATTCACCAATCAAGAAGCATGTAAGAAACCAGCAAGAACATCAGAAACTATTATCTCATGCAAGATTTCAAGTACAAAACTTTCTATGAATGCAGAAATCCAAGAAAGATATCTAGATGGAATCTTTCTTATGGATGTAAAAAACCCTCAATTCTGCAAAGATTTCCAGAAGGGTGTGGATGTAATGTTCTTGTATAGCATTTTTTTGTGTGTGGGTTTTATCAAGTTTGACAGGTTTTATGGTTGTAAAATAACTAAATGGTGTTGTGAATGAAACTTCTGCTTTATACATTTGTCTCTTTTGATGGCATAAGTTTGACTTTTTGTTGTTTCCTTTATGGAAGAATTATGTTAATAAAAGAAGAGGAAAGAGAAGAAGCTTTGTGAGATATTGCCAAATGTCATATTTTGTGAGCTTCAATGTTATGTCATTTTTTGTTTCAGTTGTTGGCTCCATGTTGTTCATGGAGATCTTACATGGTTCTTTTTTTTTTTTCCCTTCCTATTTGTTTAACAATTTCATGGTTGGCCTGTTCAGAGAAAATATTAAAAATATATATCACAGATGAAGTACTGACTTCCATCTCTCTATTTATGCGCCTGCTCCTGCATTTGGCCGGCGGTAGTCAATTTATAACGGGTTGTTATTCGCACTACAACTGATTTACTCGTTGTCCCACAACCGCCGATGCATCATACCATTTTCACAGAATTGACCGTGTGAAAATCGAACGTATGAGGCAAGAAACGGGTTGTTATTCGCACTACAACTGATTTACTCGTTGTCCCACAACCGCCGATGCATCATACCATTTTCACAGAATTGACCCGTATGAGGCAAGAAACGGGTTGTTATTCATACCATTGTCCCACAACCGCCGATGCATCATACCATTTTCACAGAATTGACCGTGTGAAAATCGAACGTATGAGGCAAGATGCGACTTCCCGCACTGTCGAGATCTTGATTCGACTTTCACAGGGTTGCATGTTGCCCTATACATTCATAGGGTTGCATGTTCCTATACATTCGACTTTCACATGGTTGATTATATTGTGGTGCACAAGTAGTATGGTAGATCAGATGTGATACAAATAAAGGGCTCGCATTCATAATTAGGCGGCATGAAGACACTTCATGCCGGGGAACTTAAAAACAGGCCTACTTAAGCTTAGGCGTTTGTTATTGACACCACAACAACAGTACCCTGACACCACAGGTTTGACTTTACAGAGATCGAAATGACTTTACATAGATCGAAAGTAAAAGAAATCCGCATATAACATTTCAACAACGGTTCTACCATATAACATATTTTTGAGTTTAATTTCTCATACTGCAAATTTGCAGAGTCAAGTATACAATGACAATGAAGCAAGTAAAGAAGCAATGTTTTACCCAAAAAGAAAAAGAAAAAGAAACAGTTGGTGAACTTACCAGCAGCAGATGGAGAAAGGGAAATTCCTCCTTAGAAGTTATTCCTTTCTCCACATTTTTTTAATAAAAAATGATACAAATATCGTAATATGATTAGAGCAATTGATAACTCCTGAATACAAAGTCTCTACAGTAGAATTCCTACGGATAAACGGCGTATGCAGCACCTTGAAGAACATTGTGAAGGATCCTTCACAATCACTGATGAAGAAAGTATATATCCATTTGCTTTATTATATTTTTTTTTTTGGTTCAGCAAATGCAGCAGCAAAAATGTGTTCATCTTTCATCTGGTTGTTGAATGCCTTTTATACAGACCATATTTGACAAGCTCATAGAAGCTAACTACTATTCCGACTGACGGCCCAGCACGCGCCATTCGAGGCCCGAGTCCAGTAAATAGTCCCTTTATCCCTTGATCCCTGTTTCCCCATGTTAAACATATCACTATAATGATATATATAAATGGAATGAAATAATAGTCAACAGCAACTTAGGCAAACTCGTCCCTAGGCATCGGCTACAAGGCCACGACCTAGGCCCCCTGAGAATTGATCAAAACCGATCTTTTTTGTCCAATGGATTTATTAGTTTAAACACGGTATGTTACTTTCAGAGGGGCCCTCTTTTGATAAATAGGCCTAGAGCCTCTAAATACTCTGGGACGGCCCTGACCATATGTGATTGCCATGTCGTTTTTCTCAGACAAAAAAGTGTCGCCTTAATCAGGGTAGGGTGACCAAACAATGCAAATGTTGTTTCCTCCTCCTCCTTCTTCTTCTTCTTCTTCTTTTTTTTTTTTTTTTTTGAAAGGAAATAGAGTGTGCATGAAAGCAATGTAAGAAACTTAAAGTACCTCCAGACTTCAAGCAACACCTTTTTGGAGGTCATCTCCATTACTCGGGTCGGATCCTTCTGGGGAAAGTTGAATTTACAACATGAGGAACAATATACATAATACTGATTCATGAACCTTCATGCAGTAAGAAAATAATCTCGGATATAAATAAGGTATTTCACGATGCGTACCTCTATTTGCCACCGGGTTCTCACAACATCCAAAGGACACGTGGCGGCACCTGCAAGGCTTCCTGCTAAAACTCCAGCAGTAAAATTTGCACCTAATATACTAACTGCGTTTGCTTCATCCACCATCTGCCCTAAAATTCTCCTTCTAACCTGTATTATCACAGAACATACTTTATCATTTAAGAGTGTTATAATCAAAAACCGACCTCGAAATATCATTCGAAATGTGCTTACTGGCTCCAGAGTTGCCCAGCAGATTGCAGAGAAAGGAACGTCACGAGCAAGCTGCGCTCCAAGACCGGTCCATAAGAGACGATAGGTTTTTACTGCCATAAACACGCGTCAAAACAAAAACAATAAAATACGTTTTTAGTCGCACCGCATCACAAGTTACTTTTTGCACAGTTGATTTTACAGCTGAGAATCGACTTTCTGTAGGTTGATTGTTTTCATTGTGGTGAATAGCTTTAGGAACGTACTCGTAGGACATTTGGTTGAGCTCTCAACTGTAGAGGTAACCCCATTCAGAGTTTCCCATACACCTGGAGGGGCCACACCAGCTTTATTGTGTTTAAATGTCTGTTTGCAAATAGGTGAAAATTAAAATTAAATTAGCAAAAAAGCATATATTTGCAAAAGACAAAATGCAAGGAAAGACGGTTATGCCCTAGAATTTTGGATGTGAAATGCTTTTTGGTCTAAAGAATTATGTTTTCGTTAAAGAACCCTATGTATAATTAATTCACGGACAAGGTCATATTCGGTTAAGAATAATACATTATCCCAATGGACCTACAACATAGCTCAGATACGGGATGTTATAAAGCACTAGCAGTAGATACCGTAAAACAAGATAAATCTATAAAATTGAGATCCAAATCATTCAGATCCACTAATCTACAACAAAATTGCTACCCTAATATGTAAAATACAGTATCTCTAAATTTTGCACTACATGTACTACACAAAACACTGATTCTCGAGTCGAATTATGGCTTGTAGAAATTTTGATGTGTTTCATTCTGATAGAGATTCTATAAAATAAAGAAAATGGTGTTTTGAGTCTATTAAAAGGAACTGATGCACGTGGTCTTACCTGCATACGCGTTCTTGCTAACTCGACCGGGTAACAAGTCACGCAAGCTATTGTACGAGCCAAAGAACCGGCTACTAAAGGGATATACGGAATCACAGAGGGTGCATTCTCCGATGCTATTTCTACCATGCGATTTCTGAATATGTCATACAAAGGCATATAGATTCCCACCTGTACATAAAGATAAATCAAGAATTTGTATATAGGAAACCATGATTCTTGAATCCCTTTCAATAGATTTAGCACAAGATTACTATAAAGCAAAAAAAGCAAGACTTACGGTTGGAACTGCTAATGCTAAGCTCGCGTTTGTGCCTCTCCATAGTTTCGAGATCCCCTCCTATATATATCCACAAACATTTTTGCATTTGAGATTACTGAAAGTACTAAAAGTTTGGTGGTATCGTGATCAGGCGAAGATATTGTTATCTTTGGTAATATGTTGTGTTAGAATATATTCCAACATGATAAAAATAAGACAGCTCACAAGCAAAAAGGTACCGACCTGACGCACGACTTTTCGAAGAACATCTAATGTTCCATTGTATCGGGAAGAATCTGGGGAGCAACATTGTTCAGCACCCGAGACTGCATGACCAGGTGATGGATAACGACCGACATTTGACAGCACCTAACCACATTAGCAAGAAAAAAATCATTGAGACACCAGGATAAGGGCTCACTCACCACAGACAATAAAAAATATGAAATCTGAGGCGGTTTCTGTAATAAAGAGATGTCCTTATAATATCTTTTTTCTCTAAATATACAAGATTCATACCCCGATCAAGACTTACTGCATTAGTTCCAAAACAATCTGGAGTGTGCATATTGTTGTAAGGTACACCTGCTGCCTGAGCTTGCAACCTAGTCTGTAATAACCAAAAACAATACACAATACGCATTTTCAAGCATTGTAATTAGATGTAAACATAGGAGTCTCAAAATACCTCTGAAACTACAATCCACATTAAGTGTTTGCTAGTGCAAATTTACACCGAAAATAACAACATCATAAAATATATCCCAATTCACGAAATAAAAGTCCTCAGCTCACGAATATAGTCACTAACACTGGCTAAGGAATCAGGCAGAAATTATAATTATTGTGAAACTAAAGCGAAAAAGCATGCAACTACCACATCAACCTGCAGCAAGTACAAAGTGAAGTCGGAAATTCTCTAGTTCCACATATGAATCCTTTTTAAGACAATGCACAGTTCCATCAGGAACAAAACCTTGATCTAAGACTTATATGAATGAGGATAAATAAAAGACAAAATCAATTGACCAAGAAGGATTGAACAATAAGCAGAATGATCCAAATACAAAAACGTGCAGACTCAAAGAATCGGAAAAGCCATTGACGATACGGGATCACACCCCTCCACGTGGAATTATCTTATTAGTCCAGCTGGCGTGTGGTGACACCAACCTCAGGTCGAATAAGAGATGTGTCAATGAACTGATGCACACCTCGGGTCGAATAAGAGATGTGTCAATGAAGACCACAGCAGCCAGTAGATCTCGCAAGTGTCCCATCTCGAACCCCCATGTCGGTACTATACGAGTCGAGACCAGTGTTCCAGCCCAGCTTCACAAGCCCATTATCCAAGGGGTTACTTGGGCAAGGGGCAAGGCCCAGTAAGGGTTATTTATGTCAATAGACAGCACCGCCCTAAGTTTTAGGGCAGAAGGAGGACCTATGCCTATAAATACACTAATCCAGGAACTACGTAAGGCTTGATTCCTGGACATTACACAGAATACGTAGGCAATCCAAGATACATTCTTGGACTCAGCCATAAAACACTAAAAACACCATTTTTGCTACAGTTCGACCCGTGCATATTCTTCTTGACTCACCCTTAGATTACACGTGGCCCTATTAAACCGGTGGTGCATTACACAGCATCATCAGCCATCATGATTCCAAATGAAGATGTTGAAACCAAATCCAAAACTAACAAAAAAGACATTTTAATGGCATCACGATGTTTTTAACCGTGGTATCACACCGAAAACTGTTGGTGATTATATCACCAATGTGATTTAGTGTTATTGGACTTAGTTTGAGGTTTGGTAAGCTTGAAACAATCGATATGAGTTAGGAGATGCGGGGTGCATGCTTACAATTGATATTTACAAGCTTACGAGAGTGTTAGATCAAGTGTTGAACAAAATCCAGTCTCTTTGCTTATTGGACGGGCGTCCATTTCATATGGACGGGCGTTTGACTTCGCACGGGCGTCAGGTTCACCTGGACGAGCGCCTGGCGGTGGATTTACATACGAGGATGTAACTGGTTGGATAGACGAGCGTCTTAAGCTGGGCGCCCGTCCCGGTATGCTTCAGACGGGCGCCCGGGATTCTAAACGGGCGTCCAGTATGCGGTCTGGAAGCGATTTTGGTCGGTTTCTTTGGTATCCTTTCGGGTTTTAGTGCGTAATCGATTACGAAGGTTGTGTATGTAATGTTATATTAGTATAACATCACACACATAAGGGAACACTTGGAACTTCATTTTAAAACACAAGAATAGAATTTGAGAAGCAATTTTTTATTTTCTTTGAAATTCTTGAAACCTCAAGTTTAAACACACATATCTACAAAACTTCTATAGCATTCTTTCATCTTATTGCCAAAGATTGGAAGAGAAGCGATTTATCCCGTGATTATATTCGAGTTAATTCCCGGAGGCAATTCAAGGAGCGAATAATTTTCGCAGAAAGATTTCCAAATCGACTCTGCGATCATATCAAGTTATCTTGCATTTCAAGTTTTGATACCATTGTTCTAATCATCCTATAAACTCCTTAACAATCTGCGAAAATTATTGTGGTTTGAACAATGTCAAGTATCAGGAGATGACTTCCAATTTCAAACAAATTGGAACAATTCAACGGTGAGGATTTTGAAGGTGGCAAAAGAAAATGCACTTTCTTTTGATTTGCATTGAAGGTTGTGTACGTGTTGAGTACGCCATGCCCTCAGATTGATGATAATGACACCATGGAGGAATCAAGGAGGAAAAGTAAGTGGGAAAATGATGATTATATATGCCGTGGTCACATCCTTAACGGTATGTCTAATAGTCTTTTGATACTTACCTTGAAATTGAGACGTCTAAAGAGTTGTGGGATACTTTGGAGGCTAAGTATGTAAGTGAGGATGCATCTAGTAAGAAGTTTCTTGTTGGTAATTTTATGAAATATGTGATGGTAGATACTCGTCCGGTCATGGATCAATATCATGAGTTGTTGCGTTTGTTTGGTCAATTTTCTATGCATAAAATGACTATGGATGAATCCATATGTGTTTCAAGCATTATTGAAAAGTTGCCTCCCTCTTGGAGGGATTTTAAAAACTCTTTGAAACATAAGAAGGAAGAACTTTCTTTGATTGAACTTGGTTCTCATTTGAGGATAGAAGAAAGTTTGCGTTTGCAAGAGAGTGGTAAGAATGTTGTAGGTTGCGGTAAGAACATTGCGGGTGGCTCAACTTCAATCAATATGGTTGAAGTTGGGGAAACTTCTAAGAAAAATGACAACAAAAGAAAGTTTGATTCTTCCAACAACAAAAACAAGGCAAAGTCTAACAAGAAGCCGAAAGGCACTTGTTGGTATTGCGGAAAGGAAGGCCATTTCAAGGCGGACTGTTTTTCACGAAAGCAAAACAGTGGCAAGGGTAAAAAGGCCGGTGAATGGGTCGAAAGACCCGGCACCACCTAAACATCGAGGTACAATTGATAATAATTGCGGTTTTAATTCGAATTTGAATTATGTACCACGATTTCAAGCATGTTATTTGCGGGATGATGATGTTAGTTGGTGGATAGACTCGGGAGCAACTAGACATGTGTGCAAGGATAAATCCTGGTTTTCAAAATATGAAAAAGTTGAAGATGGATCAATTGTACATATGGGAAAGCGAGTCTAAAGTCTTTGTTGTTGGAAAAGCGTTGTAAATTTGCAATTTAGTTCGGAAAATTTGTAACTTTAAACAATGTTCTACATGTTCCTTTAATCCGGAAAAACTTGGTTTCGGTAGTATTTTATGTAAAGAGGGCTACAAACAAGTATATGAGTCCTCTCGTTATGTATTAACTAAGCATGGTGTATTTGTAGGATTTGGTTATCTAAATGGTGGTATGTTTATGCTTAACATTATTCGTAATGATTTGAATGATAATGTTAATATGAATGTTATGAAAATGTTGATGAATCATACTTGTGGCATGCGAGATTAGGTCATGTGCATTTTAGAAGAATGTTGCAAATGTCTAAAAATGACTTAATTCTGTTTGTAGTACAACTATGAATAAGTGTGATACTTGTAACTTAACTAAAATTGTAAGACAACCTTTCAAAGGTGTTGAAAGGTAAATCTCACTATTTTGGAACTTATTCATAGTGATCTTTGTGATTTTGGTTCTACTCCATCTTTAGGAAACAAAAAGTATGTTGTCACATTTATTGATGATTGCACTCGTATTTGTTATGTTTACTTACTTTTACAAAAGGCGAGGCAATGGAAAAGTTTAAAGTGTTTAAAAGACGAAGTGGAATTGCAACTTGAAACTAAAATAAAGAAACTTAAGACGGATAGAGGTGGAGAATACTTTGATCCACCATTTTTTGAATCTTGTGGGATTATACATGAAATAACTACACCTTATACACCACAACAAAATGGCATATTGAAAGAAAGAATCGAACTCTAAAAGAGATGGTGAATGCTATGCTTTCTTACTCGAGGATTGAGTGAGGGTTTTTGGGAGAAGCTATGTTGATGACTTGTTATTTATTGAATAGGATTCTAATAAAAGAGTCCTATTACCCCATATGAGCTTTGGTATAAAAAGAAGCCAAACTTGCATTATTTGCGTGTTTGGGGATGTAAGCGATCGTAAGACTACCCAATCCCAAGATTAAAACCTTGGGGAAAGAGGCATCGATTGCATTTTTATTGGATATGCGTTGCATTCCAAGGCATATAGGTTCTATGTTATAGAACCAAATGATTCGGTTGCGGTTCATTCCGTTATTGAATCAAGGGATGCTATCTTTGAAGAAAGTCGATTTTCTTCTATATCAAGGCCTAGAAATGTTTGTTTCTATTGGAATTAGTGAAAGTTGTGGTGGTGTGGAATCACAAGATGAGCCTTTGGTGCTTGAAAAAGCAAAAAGGTAAGAAAAGAAAAATCTTTTGGTCCCGATTTCCAAACTTATTTGGTGGAGGTACAAGAGATGAAGTAGGATTTCAATATGCATATTGCTATCATATTGATGATGATCTAGAACGTATAAAGAGGCTATGGAATCTCGGGATATTGCCTTTTGGAAGGAAGCCATTAACGATGAGATGGACTCCATTTTAGGCAATGATACGTGGATATTGACGGACCTTCCACGTGGGTGTAAACCATTGGGTTGCAAATGGATCTTTAAAAGAAAAATGAAAATTGATGGATCCGTTGAAAGGTATAAAGCCGGTTGGTGATACAAGGCTTTAGACAAAAGGAAGGCATTGATTATTTTGATACTTATGCCCGGTTGCGAGAATCTCCACTATTAGATTGTTGATTGCCTTGGCATCCATTAACAATCTTGTTATCCATCAAATGGATGTTAAAACACCTTCTTAAATGGGGATTTGGATGAGGAAATTTACATGAAACAACCGGAGGGTTTTGTGATACCCGGAATGAGCATAAAGTGTGTAAGCTCGTTAAATCATTGTATGGATGAAACAAGCTCCCAAACAATGGCATAATAAGTTTGATGAAGTTGTTTTGTCTAATGGTTTTAAGCTTAACCAAATGGACAAATGTTTGTATAGCAAATTTGATGAAACCGGACATGGTGTAATCATTTGTCTATATGTTGATGACATGTTGATCTTTGGTACAAACCAAGATCAAGTTGACCAATGTAAATCATTTTTGTCATCAAGTTTTTCGATGAAAGACATGGGGAGGCGGATGTTATCCTTGGTATAAAAATTATAAGGAATGACCAAGGATTACTTTGACACAATCTCACTACATTGAGAAAATGTTAAAGAAGTTCAATTGTGAAAATTACATTTCCGGCAAGAACTCCCATGGATCCTCATGAGAAATTTGAGTTGAATTCGGGTAAACCGGAGTCTCAACTTGAATATGCTCGAGTTATAGGATGTTTAATGTATGCAATGACTAGCACTCGTCCGGACATTGCATATGCGGTTGGAAAACTTAGTAGATATACTAGTAATCCAAGTAGTGTTCATTGGCACGCGTAATGCGCGTGTGTTAAGGTATCTTAAGTTTACCAAAAATTTTGGTTTAACTTATGTTGGACATCCTTCGGTGATAGAAGGCTACTCGGATGCTAGTTGGATATCAAATGAGAATCATTCATCAACGAGTGGTTGGGTGTTTACGCTTGGAGGAGGTGCCATCTCGTGGGCTTCAAGAAGCAAACATGTAATGCAAACTCGACAATGGAATCGAATTCATCGCCTTGGCTTCGGCCGGTTTAGAGCGCGTAATGGCTTAAACATTTGATTTACGAGATTCCATTGTGGCCAAAACCAATATCACCAATTTCTATCAATTGTGATAGTGAAAATACCTTGGCTAAGTGTTATAGTCAAGTGTACAATGGAAAGTCGCGACATATTGGAGTTAGGCATAGCTCGATTCGTGAGTTGATCACTCACGGGTGATATCGATTGCTTTTGTGAGATCTCAAAAGAATTTAGCCGATCATTTGACCAAGGCATTGGCTAAGGACTTGTTTGTCAAGTCGGTTGTCGGGATGGGTCTACAACCCATTGAAACTTTGCATTAGGATACCCAATTCCCCCTTAATATGACATTGGGGCTGAATTCAATGAGGAAGGCTGATGACTTAGTTTTGGCACATATATTTAGTCCCGAAGGTTTGTGCTGAAACACTGCATGTGAGGTTGATATATATCTTAATAAGTCTTATGAAAAAGTGTTGTTGCAGGTACACGATTGATAAGACTCACCTATATGAGTTTGAAGTTTGGCCGCTTCAAGAAAGTTAGGGTTGGCTTTCTACATACTCATGAATTGATATGGACACGAGGCCTGGATAAAGAGTGTCAAGCAAGCTATAAAAGTTGTCTTTAGATTCATTTGTATATTATCTTTGAAGTATTCAAATTGTAAAAGGGTTCAATGCTTAGTCACATCCCAATACTCGAATATTTTGGAACGTGTAATATACTAGATGGTAATTCAATCTGCGTGATATTATCATTGAAAGATGAATTGTTGTGTGTTGAAGAGTTTTAACTAAGTCAAGGGTTACACTAAATGAGGGAGGATTGTTGGTGATTATATCACCAATGTGATTTAGTGTTATTGGACTTAGTTTGAGGTTTGGTAAGCTTGAAACAATCGATATGAGTTAGGAGATGCGGGGTGCATGCTTACAATTGATATTTACAAGCTTACGAGTGTTAGATCAAGTGTTGAACAAAATCCAGTCTCTTTGCTTATTGGACGGGCGTCCATTTCATATGGACGAGGCGTTTGACTTCGAGACGGCGTCTCAGGTTCACCGACGGCGGCGCCTGAAGGTGAATTTACATCTGAGGATGTAACCTGGTTGGATAGACAGCGTCTTAAGAAACTGGACGCCCGTCAAGTATGCTTCAGACGGGCGTCCAGGATTCTAAACGGGCGTCCAGTATGCAGTTCTGGAGCAGTTTTGGTCGGTTTTTTGGTATCCTTTCGGTTTTGGTGCGTGGCGATTACGAAAGGTTGTGTATGTAATGTTATATTAGTATAACATCACACACACATAAGGGAACACTTGGAACTTCATTTTAAAACACAAGAATAGAATTTGAGAAGCAATTTTTCTGTTTTCTTTGAAATTCTTGAAACCTCAAGTTTAAACACACATATCTACAAAACTTCTATAGCATTCTTTCATCTTATTGCCAAAGATTGGAAGAGAAGCGATTTATCCCGTGATTATATTGAGTTAATTCCGGAGGCAATTCAAGGAAGCGAATAATTTTCGCAGGAAAGATTTCCAAATCGACTCTGCGATCATATCAAGTTATCTTGCATTTCAAGTTTTGATACCATTGTTCTAATCATCCTATAAACTCCCTAACAAAAACAATCGACCAAGTGAAAGTTGATTCTCCGATTGTGTGAACGACTATGAGATTGTTTGGTGTGGTTAGGGATGGCAATCTCGCCCAACCCGACCCTGCCCTACCCGTTACCCTACCCGTTCGGGTATGATTTTCAACTACCCATTCGGGTAATGGGTGGGTATGGGTAAAATTTCTATACCCGTTCGGGTATCGGGCGGTATCGGTATAGCATAAACCCTACCCTACCCGTCCCGACCCATTTCCCGACCCGTACCTACCCTACCCGTTGCTTTTTCTTTGAGGTTAGTAGAAATTGAAAAGAACTAAACCTAACGTTATTGTTAGTAGAAAAGAAGCGATAAAAAACTAAAAACATTAGTTCCTAATAGGACATTCATTTGCAAAATGTCTTAACTCATACTTAAAATCAAATTCATTTTGTACTTAAAAATTATTTATACATGTTCATGTATGCCGCATTCTACCCGTTACCCGTTGGGGGTGGGTATGGGGATTTTATTTATACCCGTTCGGGTATGGGTCGGGTATGGGTAAAAAATTTAGGAGTGGGTATGGGTCGGGTGGAGCTAAACCCGTCCCCTACCCGACCCATTGCCATCCCTAGGTGTGGTGACATTACCAACACAAAAATGCCCAAGCTTGATAACTTTCTGTTAAGCTTTACCTGAGAAAGCAATTCAACTAAGAGGAATGCAGTTTTTCAGTCTCATTGCCACCCTATTTAGGCAATCCACAAGCTAATACACAAAAAATTAGCAAGCAAAACAGATATTACTCGATAAAGGAGCCAAAATTGAATGCAGTAACCTTGGCGACATCGAGGGGATTGACAATGACGGCAGAGAGCACAGCTGCTCCGGCAGCAGCAAAAGCTTTTTCACGAAAGCTCAAATTGAAGTCCGAAAAAGACTTTGCAGGATAATTGGGATGTAAATTTGAGGATGAAGAAGAAGGCTCCTCTTCCTTAGACATCTTAGCTGTGGCAGAAAAAGGAGTTATCCATGAAAGCAGACCCTCTTGCCTTGACGAATTTGATGCTGAACTAGCTGACACAAACCGAACACCATAAATTATCAATTTTCAAGAAATTCCCAGGTGGGGATTAAAGATATTTGGGCTCAAATTATAGCAGAGCTCAACTATTCAAAAACCTCTATGGTGTTTGTTAATTTGCAAGGTAAGATGATAGAGTGATTTTGTATAGAAAAATGAAAATGAATTTTCCCTTCTTCCTTTCTCTAGTTTGAAGATTTTTAGAATCCCAAGTGTAGAAATTTCTTGTTGGCCGACGCCAAAAATGGAATTTTGCGTGGATTAGAAAACAATAAAAAAATAAATAAATAAATAAAGAATGTGTGTGATTCGTGGCGTGGAAATGATGGCGCCAAAGAATTGGGGGTGGTTGAATGGGTTTGGACACTTGTCATTTTCAATGTGATCAGGATCTTATAGATTTTTTTTTAGAGAATTTCTGAATTCAAACACTTAATTTTCAATGTCATGCTTCACACACTTTCCTAGACCATCAGATTGCCAACGAAGTGCAATGTGAGACAGGACCAAATCACCATATGTTAATCACAGTAATAGTTGGAAACAGAATGGTGAGTGAATTGAAGTGTCCTAACATCCATGGATCATGTAAAGGGCTAAGTTCAACCAAGATGTGAGATTGATAAAGTTGAGATATTGTGACATTGTATTAGGGGTGGATTGGATGAAAATGTACAATCCTATAGGCTTTGACTTCAACAAAACGGAGGTAGTATTCACAAACAAGGGAGAACAAATTAAGCTGAAAAGTTACACATAAGAAGCTCAACTTAAGATGATAAGTTGCAAAAGATTTGCTAAGAAATTGAGAAATAGGGCCTACAGATTCTTAGGGAGCCTCAATTTGATATAGGCTCTGAACCATGTGCCCAGAGAACTGACTATTGTTGGATGAGTTAAGGTACTTTGTAAAATAGACCTAAGGTATGTATTTTATCAGAACACGTGCGAAACACATGCATTTTGCTAGTATTAGTAAATGAACTTTCGTTACTATACAACAATATATATTAGTAAATGGTCTTTCGTTACTATAAGACAACATATATTAGTGTAAATGCATCCTTGATGTATTGCACATAGTCACCATTGAGACTGTTTCAGTATCTTAGGGTTATGAGCTTTAGTGACACTGTATGGCCGTAAATCATTGTTGGTATATTATTGATGTTTTATAATAGCTAATGAAGGTAAATATTAACATTTCAAATTTGTGGCTTTCCTTTCGTATATATATGTTGCATTAATTGACAAATATTTGTAATTGATAAGTATTATTTTGTATGATTTTTTAATTTACTTGTTGCAGCACCTTGTAAATGTATGATAAATTTAATATTTGTATAGTCCTTGAGTCCTAGTAATGGTGTTACCACGTGGGTGCCTATCAAGACCGTCCATTCATCTAGACCACTTTCAAGTACAAGACGTGTCATGTTGAATGCCTTTGATTGAATCATAATAATTAATAGCATGTCCGTGTCTATCAAAAAACCGTTCATTTGAAAGGCTCAAAAGTTAAATAATCTTTGTTTTTAGAAACACATCCGGTCTATGGCTAGAGAGTTTAGCAATATTTTTATATCCCTATTACCACAGAAGTTCTTGGGGGTCGTGTCTTAATTGCTGAATATCCCTATTGCCGTTGTATCCATCTAATTTATGAGTGTACCTTCACACACCAACATCTTTGCAAAAACACATTATTGCCTCATATTTGCCTCATATTTGGGGGGGAACCCATTTGAATTAAGACACACTTTCACACAAAACATAAACGCATCTGAAAAACTTGAAAAAATCTGGAAACAAATCAATAAGCACACCCTTCGAAACAAATCAATAATCATTCAGTCTGTCATACAAGAAAACAGATCAAGAGTAGAATCTTGTTCTCGAGCAAGTTCAAACGTCGTCAATGCTAGATAATCAAAAGAAACCCGGCATTTTTATCACGGGAAAAAGCTTTTGAACGAGCAATCTTTGAAAGCTAGATCGATCACCTGTATTAATTGCACAATGAATGCAGCAGAAACATGTACTGTACCATTTTACATGCAATCTTTTCAAACAAGCTATTTTCAGCCTTGTAAATAAACATCCATCAGACCATCACATAAGGTATTTTTTTCATGCTTAGATCAAAGGATATGTTTAATTGGAAACCTTCTTCAGTGGCCAAGCAGTATAGCACACCTCGACCTTGTCGTTTGAAGTCTGCCCTAAGAATTCGATTTCACAAGAAGGATATATACTTTCTTGGGTACTTGCATATTTCTTTAACTAACTCAATCATTGTGCCTTTTATGTGGTCTCTAGAAAGAGTTATCTGCATAACTTTAATAGCACTTTCATTCTTTAACATATAGGCTAGCGTATCATCTCACGCCCATCTTGGACTTTAACATGATGACCATTTAACACAACATTTCTCAAACTATTTGACAAGCATCTCGGCACTTTTACAGGAGTTTCCCACTTTAAACGATTGCTTTCATCTACCTGACGTAATTGCTGCCATCACAGGAAACACGTTCGTAAGTACACTTATCAATGTTTAATTCATTGAAATTGCACCCACAGATATATAATTATCATTGTTTAACTAACAGAGACAACAACCTCTCGTAACCCTACATTTATCTAACCTGAGAATCATAAGAACTTGTAAGTTATCTGAGCTTTGAAGGAGATCTAGCAATGATCGAGCTGTAATCACCATAATATTTTCTTGTCCCCAGTTCAACCAATCTCTTAAAATCAATCGACAAGTTGATTTTGCCACATCTAAGAGCCTGAGAAAGAGCCTAAGAATAAGAAATGTTAGTTATCATGTGTATCTCTACAAAGTAACAAAAGTAAATAGTAAATAAACAAGGAATATAACATATGAGCTAACAACCATTTGCCATATTCGTTGATTCCTTAATCCAACAAAATCCGCAATAATAGTCTAATATGGTCATACAGCTCACTATTAATACATCGGTATACGACTTAACACTCCTAAAGAATTCACAAAACATGAACAATCGAAAACATGAACTAATTCAACGTTTGAATTGTAAATGCAGACTTGAGAAAAATCGTCTGCTCTCAAATTAATTCCAAGTCAACTTCATTCAGAGAGCTTAAACTTTTTAGCACAAAAAACTTAGGCATACAGCCATGTACGTAGTTTGAGATATTCGAGTGATGAAGCCTAACTTTATTCTGCAATGAGGAATCTCAACTAATTCAAGACGTCTCAAGGAAGTTGAAGATATTATAAACGTAAATTCATCCTGCATATTAGCACAGAAAAGATCCAGGTGCAAATGCTTTAGCACTGGGCCTCTGCTAATAAGCTTTTCAAAAGCTTCTTCAGATTGAAAATGAACTGAAACAATTTTTAGACTTTCAAGTCTTGGAAGTTGGCAACCTACAATTGGCACCGAAACATAAGGAGACCATTCCAACTCCAATGATCGTAATGAAGCACACATGAAAACACGTATAGGTGTCTCCTGATATACCTAAGACGTAGAGAAAGCTCACGGACATTTCTTGTAATTGCCGTGGTGATCCATGGAGTGACATAGGACGGAATACAACAGCAATCCCATTCCAAAGAAAATTCATTTAGCAATCCACCATCATGGAAAAGAAAACACGTGTTAACAAATTGGACTAATTTCACATCATTATTCCCTCTTTCCTACGTCGTCGTCCACAAAGATCTCGGATCTCCATCTTTTTGAAAGAATAGCAGTGGCGACAGCTTCAATTTTTCCGTGGGAAGAAAAGACAAAATAACACCTGTCCGGCAAAGTGCTGATCATATCAACCATATCATGATAGTTGTGTTTTTGTTTCTCAGAAGAATCAACGACAGCTTTTCCACCGGGAGAGGATCCTCTCCAGTGGAGAAATAAAGTGATCTCTCAAGTATTTAATTCTCCTGCCACGTGTCTATAAAAATTAGTCCATCATCTTAGCCGTTATTTTCTTTTACGTACCAAAAAAATCAGAAGCATTGTTTTTTTTGCCCTATTCATTTCTTTCTTTCGTGCCATTTCTTCAATTTTCATTGTCTTCTAGAAGATTTTCAACCTACCTGCTCTTCCTCCATCGCCAACTGAAAAACGGAATCAGACATGGAAGAGGTAAGCCTTGTTAAATGATTATTATGCTTTTTGTAACAATGTTATTTTGCGGTTTAGTTGTTACTCTAACTTTTTCTTGTTAATTTGGGGTTTGTAAATTTTGGGGTTAGTTTTGAATTTAGGGTTTAGTTGTTATTACGAAGCCGTGCCTTATTCCAAAAGCAAAATGGGAAGAAAAAATGTGAACTTTCTAGGTCAAGATCGAATATTGAGAAAAAATTGAGCTGAATGAAGGTGCCCAAAACTTTTCCCCTTTACTGGCCATTTGCCGAAGTCTGGCAATTAGAAGGAAAAGAAAAAAAAAGGAAATGAGATGTCAAGTATTGCAGAGACCAAATAGGAAATGCTTTTGTTCTTACTTTTTCATTGCCCCCTGTTCAATTTACTAACCTGTGTCTAATTATTTTTCATCAAGTGACTCTTAATGATGTTATCATCTTGTATTCATGTTAGTGTGGAGGTAAGGAGGAAGTAAACAGTGAAAGACAACCATTATTTTAGATTAAAATGAAGAATGAGAAAAAGACTTGGTTTTTTTGAAAAAAGGTCGGGTACTGCATCAATGTCCCTGATCATCTATTCTTTGTAATCAACCTTTGTTGCAGGTAAACGATGATGAAAAGCCCAAAATAAACATGGAATTTGCAGAAGAGCAAATGGCATATGATTTCTATAATGCATATGCCGGAAAGGCAGGCTTTAGCATACGAGTGGAGTACAGAAATACCGACAGAAGTGCTAAAAACAGCAGGGTAATTACGAACAGTCGGTTTGCATGCTATAAAGCGGGATACAAGAGACCGGACAAGCGTGACTATAAGTGCAAAAATCCTAGGGCAGAAGTAAGGGTTGGATGTCAAGCCGGGCTAGGCGTTAAACTTAATAGAGATTTGGGCAAGTATGTTATATATGAATTTAAGGAAGAACACAATCACGAGCTTGCTCCTCTACAAACTAGGCACATGCTTAAGTCTCAAAGGAAAGTGCTTGATGCTCACGCAGAACAGATTGAAATGGCTGCTGACTGTGGGATCAGCTTAGGAGCTTCCTTCGAGCTGTTAGGTCGTCAAGTTGGTAGAAGAGATGCATTGTCTTTCTTAAAGATTGATCAAAAGAACTATTTGAGGACTAAGAGGCAAAAGGAATTAGCGGATGGTGTGTTGGAAAACATGTAGTAATGAGGTAGTGGAAGTGTGTGAATGGAAAGTGTAAGAAAAGGAAGGAAATAGTTAAAGACAAAACTCCCACATTGGTAATTGATGACGGTCAAATTATACCCGTAAAAGTCATCAACATTGACCTTAAATCGAGATTAATAATACGCATTTTATATTAAATCACACGTTTATATTTAATATTTAATGTTATGTGATTTATATTATGTAAATTGGTATTTACTGCTTTTATCCGATTCTTGTCGCGATTAATGTTGATTTTACAGATCATTACAAATCGAGAAGATTAGTGTCATTCAATCAATTATCTCAAGATAAGGAAGGAAGGAAATCGGAGCATTAAATGAGAGAGTAATCGGATCGACATGCAAACGCGCGATGGGGAGCAAGGCAAACGAAGAAAACGTGTAGAACATGGAAAATATAGGTTCGGTCGACCGAACCATTAGGCTCGATCGACCGAGTGTCATCTTCGTTGACCGAGTGTCGACTTTCGAGGCGGTTTAGGGCTATAGTCGTGTTTACCTTCTAGAACCACCCTAAGTCGGCAAAACCCCTATATAAGCAAAGACTACGAGAAATTGTAAATCATACCTTAGAATATCATTCAATAAAATCACTCTATTCATATCTTGATTCAATGTAGTTTATTGAGGGTGTTTCCAAGCAATTTAAAATTTGCATTATGTAAGCCTTTATTTTTACATTTGCTTTTCTTTTAAGTAATTAATTCCCCCAATTATGCTTTATTGTTTGAGTTAGTTAATTCATAGCTAGATGATGTAGATCTAGGTCGTGACGTTAGGGATGTGGCGACACACCTTGTACATGAGGATCCCATAACCTACGCCATACACTTAGTTTCTATCCATGAATGCATTGTTTAATTAATGTGTATCTAAGTTAGTTTATATGAATGCTTTACAATTCTTGTTTAATCCGTTGTGTATGATGAAACGCCGAGAGATACGTTCGGGGATGTGGCGGGGAAAAAGACCATTCGGTCGACCGAGCCCACTATTCGGTCGACCGAGCCCCCTCTGCTCATCCGTTAGATAGCCATGTCTTTATGGTTAGGTTAACTTAATAGAATTTATTATCTCAAGAGGTATGGCTATGGCTACGTTACTCGCTTAGTTTAATTAAAATGTGTAAAAAGGAAATACCAATATAAAACTCTTAGGTAGGCTTATGAATTGATCTTCGGACGTTCGTTATCTAGGTAGGTTTATATTTGGGGATTGCTAGCACTTTGATTATACATACGTCGTAGATTAGCATGAGACTATAACTTGGTAATTGCTAGTTGGACGAGAGCTTGAGTAATCGTTTAGGAAAAGCACGCTAACCATAGGAATGTTGCCTGGACGAGGTGTACGGTTAATATCGGCATCCTGTAGAGTCGTAAGCGTGTGAGTTATATGAGATGGAGGCACCAAAAGCGAAGTCACGTAACAATATCACGGTGATCTAGTGACTCACCGGTGCTAAGTCAAGTTAAAGAGGATGACTCCCGTAGCCAATCTAAGATAGATACAAACGGATTGACATTAATAAGTTCGATTTATTATATAAATTATCTAGGTCCAAACGATAAAGACTATAATTGGGGAGGTTAATTACGTTGTGTCGAGTCGTGTCTTTACTTTTCTTGTCTTATGTTGGTCGTGAGATCGCCTCTATGTCCTTGACATGTTTAATTAATTGTTTGTATATAAGATGATCCACAATTGGTTCCCTGTAGGATCGACTTGATTCACTATATTTATACTACGATGGGCCTAGTCCTCTTGCTAGTATTGGTTTATGGTGGTCAAGTATATTATAACTGATTGACCCCGATCAAGAATATACTAGGAAAAGTTCCAATATATATACTATGGTAGTATAAGTACTAGTATGTTCTATTACCAATATTATGCGCCAAAGTCTCAGCGCAGGGGGTGCAAATCCGGGATTCGGCTTGGACTTGTGCATGCGCGCGACGCCCTGCGGACACGAATGCGCTCGGTTTCGGGTCGGTCGTGCGAGTTGATTTTGCTAATTTTTAATATCCGAATTAAATTTTGCAAACTGTTAAGCCTTTCCATCTTCCCGATCGTTCCATTCCATTTGCCTTCATTCTGAGATGAAGTAATGAGGCGTTTTCACCATCGTCGCCTCTACACGTGTGCTCCTACTGCACCCTATATATGTCGCTCTTCCTTCCCGATTCAGAGGTCAGCACTACACACAATGTGAAATATATACATACATTATCCTTTCCTTATGCTATCGAGAGAGTTCACCATATTTGGTTCTTAAGCGGTTGAAGGCTCTCAGGCATCCTGTCTCTGCTTAGTTGTTGTATCTGGGAGACTAACACTCCGTTTCAACTCCAAGCACAATCTGGTGAGGGGTGAATTAG
This sequence comes from Gentiana macrophylla, assembly GCA_026214975.1. Taxonomy (NCBI): domain Eukaryota; kingdom Viridiplantae; phylum Streptophyta; class Magnoliopsida; order Gentianales; family Gentianaceae; genus Gentiana; species Gentiana macrophylla. The sequence continues at coordinate 6,895,108 of CM047814.1, read as the reverse complement.
TCTTTAGGACACCGTGTGTGGTACACAGGACTCAGCTTTTGTTTTTTCTGTTCTTTCGGTTTCTTGTTTCTAACCTTGTTTTGCAGATTGGAGTCTTATTCTGTCAAAGAAGCAGATTGTGTAACATGGTGAGCATGGTGGGGTTCTAAAGTACTTACAAGATAAAGCACTCGAAAATCCCTCCTTTTTTTATGCATTTCAATTGGACAGTGATAGCCACATCACTAACATCTTTTGGGCAGACGCACAGATGCGAATATACTATAGCTTTTTTGGGGATGTGGTGAGCTTTGATACGACGTATAAAATTAACAATGCACACCGACCTTGTGCAGCATTTGTGGGTTTTAATCATCACCGAGAATCAACTGTTTTCGGTGCCGCTCTTATGTATGATGAGACGGTTGACTTATTTAGTTGGTTATTCGACACTTTTCTTGTAGCTATGAACAACAAACAGCCAAAAACTATCTTCACCGATCAAGATGCAGCGATGGCCAAAGCGATTTTTGGGTGCATGCCTGACACCTTCCATGGCCTTTGTATCTGGCATTTGAGTCAAAATGCTTTGAAAAATGTTCCTCATGGAAAGGTAGACGGCCAGGGAGTGCATTCCTTACTCAGTCACTTTTATTATGACGTTGAGACTGAAGAGGATTTTGAGGCTCTTTCCTTTTTTTGGATGTTGAATTGGAGAATCTTGGAAACAATTAAGATGGTGCTCCTTGCCTTGATTGCTAGTGATTTCATCGCTTTTGTGGGAGATATTGTCGTACCTTATAGTCATCTATTGTATTGTTGATGCTACTATATCGGTTGGTCTATGTATTATTTGAAGTTAGGTCACTCTTCCCGCACTCTAGGGTCTTTTGTTAAAGTTTTAGCTTAGGCACTTTCGCGTATAGATTCTTTAAGGATCTCTTGTTTTGATCAGGTTGTTGCATCTACTAGTATTGTATAAGCACACTTTTATGCTTGCTTTTGTATTTCTACGTATGATTCTCTTTTGATGAAAGAAAAGCAACTCCGGTTTTTATTGCATTCAGGTGTGTTATTGCATTCATGTGTTATATATATATATATATATTTATATATTACGCAGACAAAAAAAACAGTTGGAAATAAACATGGCAAATGAGTGTTTTGTCAAAAAAATAAAAAATGCAATTTTTTATTCATACCATAATTTTCAGAGTAAATTTCGAACAAGAATAATTTTATCAAACAAGAAGAAAAGGAAATAGAAAATAGAAGGAAAAAAACAATTTTATCCACGGGAAAAAAGAACAGAATCAACGTTGAAAGAGTGCAATGCACAATATTAAATTTAACTGATAGCAAAAGAAAATAACGGCTGAGATGATGGTCTAATTTTTATAGACACGTGGCAGCATGAGAATTAAATAATTGAGAGATCACTTTATTTCCCCACTTGAGAGGATCCTCTCCCCTTTTCCACCCATGTCGGCTCCTATTTTCTGCATGCCCTACTGCCGGAAAGAATTCACGACACACCTATTTTCTACCCCTTTTTTTTTCTACCTAGATATATATATTAGTAGTAATAAAAGAAAAACATAAAAGAAATCTTGCTAATTAACACCACCACCTTTACTCGTGAAATTTTAGGGTGGTCCATGGTGCAAGTTTTGGACCACCAAGTCAGCACTTTCAAAGGGATACATTGGTGGAAGGTTTTTACAGGTAGGGGCTCATTTTAGAATGTTGGATTCCTATTGGTTTTGGTGCACCAACTAAGATTTGCACCAGGTCCAACATAAAATTTGTGCCTTTACTCATGCGGATCCACTAACTCAATCTGTTTTTATATTGTCGGACTTTAATTTTAGCTTGTTTTCATGTTTTTTATAGGGGTATAATGATTATAAAAGACAATAGTGGAAAAAATATTGTTAAAAAAAATTTGGATTGAAAAATGTTGAAAAAGTACAAAAGACACACCTGAAAGGAGAAAATTACTCTTGTCATATTTAACGACTTTAATTCCATTGTGAAACAAATCCATTAAAATTAATTCACTTAAACTTTTTAATATCAAACAAATTCACTACCAAATAAATCCACTAAAACAAAAAACATAAAACGAGCATACTCGTCCAGTGGAATGACAACTTATCTTTTTTGTCATTGGATTCAATCCACTGGACTAAATATCAATTAATACATTGTTTTTGGATAAATTTTATTATGCAACGTCCATACCAAGTGGAAATTCTACATGGTACAACATGATTGGTGGTTGATTTTTTACATAAGAAACCACCACAAATCTTTTAAATCCTATTAGTTTGACACACCAACTATGATTTTATATAAAACAACAATAATATTTGTGCAATATAAAATCCTTAAAAAAAAATTATGTTTAAGAAATAAGACAAACGGTGACGTAAATAATCCTTTAAAAATAAGAAGGAAAAGGATTATAATTGATTTAAGTATCTTGTTTTATAAGAAACTATTTGTATTGTCCAATTTCCATCATATATATACACACACAATTGAATCAGAGCACTAGCCCTACCAACAATTATAGTACGTAGTTTTCTTTCCTTTGTGATCAATCCCTAAACAATTTTCTAAATGGTTGTTAAGTGGAAGAAACTCAAGATTCTTGGGTCTGGCTCGTTAGGGACGGTGTCTCTGGTGGCAGGTAGGATCGACCCCTATAATTCTCAGCAATATTTCCATGCCGCCGTGAAATCATCGTGTGTGGAAAGAGCTTCTTCATTGAAATTGGAAGCCAAGTTAATTATAGTACGTAGTTTTCTTTCCTTTGTGATCAATCCCTAAACAATTGTCTAAATGGTTGTTAAGTGGAAGAAACTCAAGATTCTTGGGTGCAGCTCGTTAGGGAAAGTAGATTCTTCTCAAACAATATTTTCATGCCGCCGTGAAATCATCGTGTGTGGAAAGAGCTTCTTCATTGAAATTGGAAACCAAGTTATTGCAAGAATTGAGAGGATGTCCGTGTATTATTCAATGCTTTGGAGAAGATCACAGTATTGAAAACTATAAAGAGATGTGCAATTTGCGCCTTGAATATGCTTCAGATGGAACTCTTGACACATTGATCCTGAGGTTACAATGCCTTAATGTCGGAGAGACTCATAGCTTTCTACTCACATCAGATACTAATGGGACTTCGTTATATCCACGATAGAGGACTTCCCATACAATGGATTCTTTTTCCCGAATTTTACTCATAGCAACTCCTATGTTTGAAGCAAGATGTTGTCTAATGAGACCCCAAATTACAAATGTCTGGAAAAGTTCTATTGCTATTTCTCGGGGCAATCCACATCGATGCAATGAAAGTGAAGGCCCCACAACAACGATTTTAACGCCTGTGAATAATCGACTCTCTTGCCAAGCAGAGTCTCACGAAATCTTCCCTCTTTGCCCCCAATTACATCGGAAAATGACTTATAAACTTTATTATGACTATCCTTCATTGGTTGACTGCGAATTCCATTATCAAGAAGGGTATCCACGGCCTCTTGCACTAATTTCTCCTGACACATTAGTAATTCCGCGGGTGTAGATCTACTTGTTTTACCCTCAGGCATATAAATGTGTGCTGTAGATGTCTTTACATGTTCGAAACATCACACAAACAGAGAAAATAATATAGTCACTTCTAAAACTTTACAAAAACTAAACACATCATCATCTCACCTTCACCTCATATGTAGATTTTTGAGTGGTGGGGGAGGGTGTTTGGGAATAACTTGGGGCATTATAGACCAAGACATGTTTCCCTATCATATTTTATCCAAATAAAAAACTTCATTATTGAATACGAGATATATATATATCAACTGATGGAAACTTTCCTACAACAAATCATACCATAAAATTTCTCAAGAAAAAAGGATCAAACTATCATATATTACATCAAACTTCGTGTCATAACAATTAACTTGTGTGATTACAATTTGTCACATCATCCACTTTCACGCTATTTTGTCACGTAAAGTCACGTTACTCTCGTAATAAAAACCTCCAAACACATCAAAAATCCACATACACTCTTCTAAGAAAATACACTGGAGACACAAACCTTACTCAGCAGTACTATCCATAAAAGAGGAGTCTCTGTGCCCCCCACTAAAATTACCTAAAATACCCCCACACATTTCCAGACAAACTCAATTCTCTTTTTTTTTTTTTTCCGAGTCTCACCGAATTACATCAAGACTCTTTCTGTAGTTATACTGTGGCCATCTCAGCATTCCTGAACTCAAAAACAAATCTCAGTGCTGCCAAATAGCTCAATCAGGGTTTTAAAAAAAAAAAAAGGTAAGCCTGCCCTTTTTGTTTTTTTAACTTAAAATACCCCTATATATGCATATCTATATAAACAATATTCTTCTTCTTTCTTTGCTAATGTTAGTTTGTAATTTCGGGTTGTAATAAATACCCAGAAATTACATATTCGGCTCGTGATCAACTTTAACACTGGGTTGTGAGGCGAGAGTGAGTTAACCAGCAGCTACAGCATCAGCTCGAGGTCCAGCATCGAGTAGCTGACGAAGCTTTGCTCCTGAATGCTTGTTGTTGTTGCTGCTGTTGTTATCAAACATCTCACATTCATCACTTGCTGCTCTGTTATCAACAGAACCAGAATTGTTGACTCTTGCTAGTAGGTCAGCTGTACCGATAGGATGCATTACAGTTTCATCGACCTTATGCAGGCTCAAATCTATTGTCGGGCCGAGCTTAGCGTTCTGTAGCTTCTCCTGAGAAATAATCGAACGTTTTGGAAATTAAGTTTTTGGAATAGAAAAGGACAATCTAGGTTACACGGGTATTGGATACGAGTGAGTGAAGGATATGTAGATATAGGATACACGGGTGCCGGATTTTCGTAAAATATAGGATACGGGTACGAAAGGCGTTTTGGTAAATACTGAAAATACAAGGACCAAGTTGTACATAAGAAAATTATAAAGACCAAATGGTGTCCTAATGTGTGAACGGTGCATTCCTAAACAAGTGGTTTTCCATTGAAAAGTGATTTATTGAAAACCACTTGTTTAGGAATGCACCGTTCACACGTTAGGACACCATTGGAAGGTGGTAGGATACGGGTACGAAAGGCGTTTTCGTTAGGACATACTACGTATGATGGTAACTGCAGTTGTTTTGATGTGGGTGGAGCTTGAAGTGCTCACTTAGGCACAGTTGAATTTTCCTTTGTTTGATAGGAATTGGCCTTTTGGACTTTTACTGATTTTCTCACCAATGGGCTTCGTTTTTTCAACTTTTTCCATTATTGTGTAGCATGGTGAGGCGACGCCTAGGCGCCTTAGCTTCACCTAGCGCTTTAACAATTATAGGAAAAAACCTCGAGCAAGATTAAAAGCATACCATCAATTTAGCGTTTTCCAGCCTCAGTAGCTCCGAATTTCCCTTGATTCCATTGATTTCTGATACCAGAGTCATGTTTTCAGCACTTAAAGCTTGGACCTTCTTACCCAATTCTTCAGCCTCAGCCTGAAGCCAAATACAGAATGTGAAAATGCGGGTTTAAACGAGATTAGCATAGACTGTTTAACTGCAAGTTTGCTAATGTGTATACTTACCTGTTTTCTCAGCCTGGATCTCCTTGCAGATTCTCGGTTTGATTGCTTCCTCTTTTCACGCTTGAGATCTTTCTCATTCTGAATATGTAACCCAAGAAAATTCATTAATACTTCTTTTCGGAGAAACCAAATCACAAACCAAAGCAATTTCATTACATCAAATGCCAAGACCTAAGTTGCACACGTACCAATATGTGAACATGGGATACGAGAGGGTATGGGATTTTTAAAATTATAGGATATGGATACGTAGGGCATATGCGTAAATATATAATAAAACTATAATGGTTAAATAATAAATAATTTAACACAAAAAAAGGTGGCGGTTTTCTTCATCTCGTATAGTTTTTCATCATTTTGGGCAGCTTCCATTCATTATCTGCCGGTTTTCACTCAATTTTCAAAATAGTTCTTCGTTTCACATATCTGAGTTAAGGATATGCATTTCCGAATCCTGTATCAAACTTTTAAAAATTATGAATTCACCCCCAGAGGAGTATACTAAGTATCCTAATGCATATCTATGTCAAAAACGTATTGAATACAGGACACAGTACCAGACATAAGTATCCGTGCATCGTATACCACTGCCCACCATTTATCTAGCAGCAGGAATCAAATGCTATTCCAAAAAGGAAAAAAGAGCATATGAAAGGCCATACAATCAACGATTTTCGAATAATTTACACACCTGCATCCAGGCTTCACCAGGTATTACAGCACAAGCTTGTGGAGAATTAGCTGACACAGTCTTAACATTCATCGCACCACAAGAATTTCCGAGCTCGAGCGCAGTAGTCATTTTGGGAGAGAGTGTGGGTCCCACTTTCTCAATAGCATTACTTAGAACAACAGGAGTCGTCATAACCTTTGGACAAGACCCAACCACCAGTTCCTCTGAAGGGAGTGAAGTCCTTAATGCCGCATGCTTTTTTTCCTCGGCTGTCAAAAATTTCAGAGGAGATACAACAAACATTTCAATGGAGGAAAATAAAATTAAAAGACACTTTTATGGTGCATAAAAAGAGCTAGATGAATTGATAACTAGGTATCTTAAATTTAAGAAAGGAATTAAAAAAATTACCTTTATGTGGAGATTTTTCACGGTTCCTTTTCTTTCCCTTAGTACACACCTAGATTGTTATAGCATATTAGAATGGGTTTATATTTTTAACAACAAATCAACATTTTAAGGAATAAATTTTCACCGAAGTGCTCACCGCAACTGGGATCTCACAACTCCCATCACTTGAACCTTCAAACTCCACACTGCAAGACGCACAATGAACATAAAAGATAAAAGGAATCATTTATCTTATATTCAAGGCCGTGTATAGGTTAAACTTGGACACCCCCCCCCACCCCCCCCCCCCCCTATAGCTTATTCCAGGAATTCTAGAACATAGTTTGAACAAGTCCACCAACCTCTGTGACCTTCCATGGCTGTCGTCACCACTTTGGGCATTCCCGTTGTCAATCGACATTGCAAGACCATTAAAGCCCTTCAACTTAGACATCAAACCTTGCTCACCATTGGCCAATGGCTTTGAAGGACTCTCCATGCTCAAAGGGATTGCAACCTACGTGAACAAGATCAAGTAAACCCAAAAACGTCCCCAAAATCAGGATCCCTTAGTAATATGTTAAGAGAAAATAAAGTATAAACATGTTACCATAGCTTCACTTGTCAGAGACGAAGGAACAATACTGTGACCATTAGCATGTGGCGAGCCCTAACGTACAAATTAAGAGGGTAAGAACATCAAATCAAATTCAATCACTGAAAATAACAGGATCTGCGAACAAATTTACAAATGGGTGCAAGAATTCGGTGCTAAAGAGTATTTTCTATCGCAAAAGTAAGGAGGAGAAATCTCCAGCCCATTACTGACCTACACACAATGGACTTCTTACAGCATGGAAAATGAGAGGCAAAAAGAAACTTACCATAGGAACTCCAGGATGAGGATGAACACCTCCATGAGCATACATTGCAGCATAAGGTGCACCATAAGGTGGCATCATAGGCTGTAAAATGGAACCTTGAAATTAGCAATGAAATTACCATGCAAATTACCGATTGTAAGCCAACAGCTGCTCAAACAAAGTCCGATATGAAAAAAAAAAAAAAAAAGAAAAAACCTTGTTTAGCATGTTATAGATTAGAAAGTAACCTGCAGTGGTCCCCACATGTAAGGATGAGGGGGATGACCATTTGGCACAGGTGAGTTGAAATAAGGAGGTACGGGAACTCGAGGACCATAGTACACCTATACAAAGAGAAGGAATTGTCAATAAACTGCACAGGAAACGTTTGATGCATATAATTTTTGGCTTATCAAGACTTAACACATCAATTATTGCATGATAAAAATAACCTGCATTGCCGCCCAATCAGGATAAACATGGAGATTAGGCTGATCCTGAAAATGAAAAATAATAATAATAACAATAATAATCAGTTTCACGTGAAGGATGTCCCGAAAAAGAAATGATTCCTGAATCCAGAATATGCAAATTGTTCACACTTTACCACCCAGAATTATTCTATTATGTACAGTAATCTTTCCCAGCAGAAAAAACATGTACAAGGCCATTAGTGCGTACATACCTTTGCAAGTGAAGATGTTTTCTCCGGCTTGGATGACTTTGTTTCTTCACTGCTTCCCATTTAAGCAACAAATAGATATACAGACAGAGCCTAGGAGAAAAAAAATATATAAAAGAATCAAACAGTCAGATCTAATCTTAACTACCAATCATAATGAGCAAAGAATCTTGCTAAATATACCACTTTTAAACAGATAATAAGATGAAGCTCCAAGTCAACTGTTTAAAAACAAATTGATTAACATTTTGTCTTTAATTCTCCCAATATGTACTTCTAACAAGTATATTCAGTCAAGTTTCTCTACTCTGTCCACCTCCTTGTCACCCAAATCCAAGTTCACATCCCAACTCAATTCTCAACATAAGAGCTCTTTTCATCATCACAGATTAAGCTGATTCAGACTAATTAATGAATAATAAAGGTTACCTGGTTTTGCACAGTTTATCACAAAACCAAAACTTAAAATCAAAAATAGATCTCTTCAAAAAAGAAAAAGAAAAAAAAACATAATAAAGACAAAACAAAAAAGAAAATTAGGGGCCATCCAACTGATTCTGAAAAAGAGAAATCAATTGGAGGACATCAATTAGTTTGACAAACAAAAAAATGGAAAATAAAATAGACAAAGGCAGCAGAATTGCAATTTCATGGTCCACCATGCTCAACCTCCCCAAAAGAACAAAAAGAAACCATCAAATCTAACTCCAAATCCCCAATCTGTACTATACAAGAGAGAGAACCGTATCTTACTCCACCCTAAGCCATAGCCATAGATGCAAGTTCCAGATTCCAGAATTCGTTTAGATGTGACGTCATGCTAAGTAAGATCTTACCTACCTGAATTATACACACCACCACCAACAACACCAAAACAAACTCCGAACTAGCACAATTAATTCCAAAATAATCCATCAAAAAAAAAACACACACACACACACACAACAATAACAAACAACCAAAATATGGCGGCAAATCAACAGACTCAACGAAACCTCTAGATCACAAACAGTACTTAACACTTCCAGCAACAACAAAAAAAAAAAAATACACGAACAAAAAAAAAGATTACAATTACAATAGTTTCGAAGAAATACCTCAAAAATCAAATCGTCCTAAAAGAAAGCTTGTTAGAATTGAAAATCCACAACAATTCCGATTAACAGCTTGTTGATTCTCCTAAAAAAACTAGCATTTTCATTTTCTACGTGTAATTTGTATGTATATTTTTTTTAAAAAGAGGAAAAGCGAAGAAAGAGGGTGGAGAAGAAAAAGAAAAGATTTGTTGTTGTGGTATGCGTGTGACCTTCCACGACGACGGTATGGAGGAGAGCTGGAGAGAGCGAAGTTTTGTTTACCAATAAAGGATATTTTTTCATTGAAATGAAACGAAAACTAAAAAATAGAGAGAAGGGGGCGCCAAGACAGCGGTGCACGTCAGCGACACGTAGATTTACCAATAATAGTTTTTATTTATTTATTATTATTTAAGTCTTTTTAAAGATTTTTTTTTTAGAATTGTTATTTAAATTATAAAAGGCCATAAGCTAGAATGACGAATAAATAAGATAAAAAAAAACAAGAAAAAAGATAGTGGTTGAAAAGATAAAACGCGCGCGTATTCATTACACGATTATTACTACGTATTCTACAACCACATATAAGAACACATAAAGAATACGCGGCGTTTATTCTTTCTCAACCACTATTTTTTTTTTCTTTTCATTTTAGATTAAAAACAGTCCTCCACGCCCTTTAACTAAATTTTAAATATAAAAATAATATTATATTAAGTCGAGCATATCATGAAACTTTATGGAAAATATATAGTATTACACTTTTTCAGAAGAATATAGTATTATACTTTTTTTTTTTTTTTTTTTTTCAAAGCGAAAAATACCTATAAACTACGGTGATGGGGATCGAACTTTTTTTAAGTTTCTGCAGCTTTAAGTGGAAACCACTAGCACGCGTATCACTTGACTATATATTATACTTTAAGGAAGCTTTTTTTTTTAAAATGATATAATCATTTTAGATATGTTGTATCAAGTGTGGTGTATATTATTGCTCAAAAAAAAGTGTGGACATCCATAAAAGGAATATGTCCCAAACAAATTGAGATGGAATGAGTATTATTTTCATTTTTATACTCTTCTTCTCCATTAAGTAAAAGAGCATATAATGAAAAAGGAATAGAAATTCAAAGATATTAATGCATTTTATTTTTACTCTGCTTCTATAACAAAAAAGATATAGTACACATCAACTGATGAAAACTTTCTAGCAGGTTGTATCATAAAAGAAAATCCAAAGTCTAAAAATGTTGTAAGTTTGTTTACATAAATGCAATGGATGTAACAAAATTGCATCACAAAAAGTCGTAAAATATTAGAATATATTATGAAGATATCTTGAAATAGTGTCGGTCTCACGAAACATCGTGGAGGTATCACATCAGAGGAATGGAAGTGAAACCTAATTTATTTATTTATAACTTTTTTAGGGAAAGTGAATGATATTTATATTTTATTAAAGAATAGGCCGGGTGATGATCGAAACTCTGATTCTAGTATACAAGAAATATAATAACTTCGATCCTTACGTAAACTCATTCACTTTTTAAGTAGATGTTAAATTTCATTGTATTACAACTTATTATGTTAAGTTTTTTGAATATATTATAAATGAACTTGAGTTGTGAAAAGTAATAAGAATATCCATTGCATCTTTATTTTATTTCGTTTTATGTTTAAAGTTCGAACCATGTAAATGAATTAAATATATTATTAGTTTCTAGTAAAGTAAAAGTACTTTTTGGCACTCAAAAGAAAGAGTTGTGCGGTGGTCTTGCTCTTGCCACCTTGCCACCTTGCCATTACCATACATCAATAAAGCGACAAAAGCTATTGAAAGACTACGACTAAGGATGTTGATATATCACAAATTAGAGATGAGTCACTAAATTTTATCACAACAATTGATAAGTCAAGATCAAATACTATAATTATCATCATATTAATTGTGTGTTGCAGATACATCGTACCATTGAATAGAGATTCTATAATATAGTGTAAATATGTGTTTGAGCTTATAAAATAAAAGATCGGTCTAAAAAGAATGATACAAGTGTTATAATCACGTTGTTTGTGCAACTGATTGTCTCTTTTGAATATGAAGAAAGGGTGTTCTCATTCTTGTTACATTGAACATTGATTGATGAGGGTAAGAATTATTGGAATGATTGATGGTGTTCTATATGAGTGTATTAGACTCTTGGGATTCTAATCATATGCCTATAAGAGGATCGGGTCACCTCCGACCCTCATCAAGTTGTTCCCATGGATCGTTCAGTCTTACATTTCGACCACGAGACTTTGAAGCATGGTAATAACCTCGTACATACTCGGTCAAGGCTTGAGATATCTTTTACAGGGTCTCTGAGTGTTTACTCGACTCTCGACTCTCAACATCTTACATGGTCTCTGAATGTCTACTTGACCCTTAATCTATTATGGCATGTTTGTTAGGCAAGAATGGAATGAAATGGAATTGAATGATTTTTCATTTCATTCCAATGTTAGTGTATAATTATGAAGTAATGAAATTGAATGAAAAATATCTATTTTCATTCCTTCTAAAAATTAATGGAATGCGATGGAATAATGAAAATCGACAAAAATATGGTTGATGGGGTAAGAGAGAGTGGGTGGGTGGTAGGGGGTAGGTGATGGAGTAGGGTAGGCAGGGGTGAGTTAAGTTGGGTAGGGTGGGTGAGGGTAGGTGATGTAGGATGGATAGGCAAGGTATGGTAGAGTATGGTGGTGGGTAGGGAAGGGTAGGGTAACAAGGTAGAGTAAGTTGGGATAGTGAGGTAGGGTAGGATGGGTGGGTGGTATAGTATGTTAGGGTAGTGAGGTAGGGTAGGGTGGTAACGAGGTAGGGTGCGGTGTGGGTGATTGGTAAGACGAGTGTTGTGGTAAGGTAAAATGAGTGGTGGGGTAGGGCTATCCCACCGCACACATTCCACCATATCCTACTTTATGAACCATATCATACTCTACTTCACATAACCTTAATCCACTACTCTACCCTACTCAACATTCAATGTGTCACATTTTATATAATTTATTTTATTTCATTCTTTCACATTCGTTACACAGTAATGAAATGAATTTATCTTATTTCATTCATATTATATTATCCCATTTCATTTCATTCATGCGTAACAAACATGCCGTTAGTATTTTCTTGAACTACATATGGACAAGTGTGTTCTAAACTCCATCTTCGAGACACTTTCGTCATGCTCCAAGGCTCGTAGTAAGTGTATAAGACACGTTTTCCATATTATGGCAAGTTGCAACAACTGGTGGTCACTCGTCTCATCACTTAATATCAGTGTCAATCATGGAGCAGATCAACCTTAACTTCATTACTTGACGTGCCTAGTCAGTTTCTCCTAAAATCGCCTCACGATGGCTATTCTCACGCCATTTCCAACATGTCATCACTGCCTTACCCGGTATTTGTTGGAAAAAATTGATACTTAGGATATTGACAGATTAAGAAGAAACTCTAAGGCACGCAAAACGTTGTCTTTAAAGAGATGTTTCGTTCCACGCAAATGTCACTTAGGGATCAAATGAAAATCTCGCTCGGAATTCAATGAAGGTGTTTGATTCAAACTGTGACTTGTTTGAATCAAACCCGAGGACACTCGGAATTTTGTCTAATGATGCTTTCAAACTATATCATTTTCGTTTGCATGCTTGTGCCTTTTATAGGCTGAAGGTACCACATTCACGAAATGAGGTACTCCTACACGAAAGGGTAAAACTCATATCAGTTCGGCCAAACAATGCAACTCGTGGCTTCATGAGATGTATATTTTGACAGGTTCAAGAATCTGAATAGATGCATTAATCCGAAAATGCATGAATCCCTTCATGAACTTGTGCATGTTTCTGTTTAGCTTTCGGGGGTGTTGCCCCCGAGCCCCCTTAGTTGGCGCTAATATTAATTCGTACGGCAACTCATATATAAATGACAATTAAAATATTTACTTATGAAAAATATCTTAAAATTTCCCCATATTTTTCAGAAAACATTTTACTTGTAAAAAACCAAATGAATGAAGCGGCCACATCACCTAATGTGGTTACCTACGTACTCTTTTTGGGATCAAGACATCATAGTTCATGCAGATACGGACTAAACATCATCGTAGAAAATCGTACATGGTGAACGATACACGTATACTTCCTAACGAACGATAACGACATTTTACATTTAGGGACCGAAATAACTACTTGTGACTTGATTCTCATATATAGAGTGTATGAAGTCAAACCATCCCCTGAAACGAGTGTTATTCTCTAATATAGATTTACGACGTTTGGTAGGTTTCATCACCCTGAAAAAATAAACATCAAAACATAAGTAATATATCATAATCTCTCAATTCTTAAAAGTGTATTATATTAATAGGTTTAATAGAGCACTTTTTTCAAGCACCGGTCGACACTTACATATTGTCATATATATATATATTGATAATAAAATCAAATACTAATCTTTTTGGATGATGACTAATTAACTACTCAATAAGATGAAGACAATGATCTATTCTTGGTAAAGGCTGACGTTTATTTTAACGTTTTCTAGAAAAAAAATTAAATGATTGTTTAATGATTTTAGTCGATAAATTAACCTAACTTGATGTAACAAGTTATATAAGTTTTATATTATTTTAATATGAAAGTCCTTTTTTTGGGAGATTTAATATGAAAGTCTAACTCAAACGTTTGAAATCTCGACTCGATTAGTTCACGAGTTTATTGAACATTATTATATTCTATTAAAAATATATATTTCTTTGTATTTTTTCTTAATTTTTTTGACAATCTAACTCAAATACTTTAACATTTAACATTTTATCGAGTTTTTGAGCTCTAATTCGAATTTTAAAGTGCTTAATTTCTTTTTGAGCATAATCGAACCTCATTCGAGCCGATCTTCAATAATTATTTCCTTGCTGATTAATGTTTTGATTAATTGCTCAACTCAATCAATAAATATTTGATTCGACTCAAATTGTTTACGTCCCTTAATTCACATATAGAGACCATATATGCTTTGTTACAGTTTGATGTATGACACTATTTTGTCTTTTCATACATCTATAACGTGAGATGTTTTTGTGTGATATATCTACATGCACTGAATTGACATCTAGGCCATACGATTTGAATTCAGTTTCAAAATAAAAAATCGAGATCTGTTACATGGTACATTCCGCATATGAGATATATATATATATATATATATATATATATATATGAGCATGCATGGTGTACTGGCACAAGCATTCACAAGGCTTGGAAATATAAAAGTAATAAATACAAGCCCACATGTCCACATACACGTGTAATAATTGATGGAGCAGATCTACACGTCGTGGAGTGAATGAATGAAAGGTTTAATTTTTGACAAGCCAACTCATATGCCACAAGTCAGGTAATCTGGTTAAGCAAGCACAAAACTATGTAGTAATCACAATTAACATTAGAAGAGTGATGGGATGATATTACAATCAAAGAACCTCTTAATCAAATAACTGCTTATATTATGTATGATAAATGTATGTACACGAGATCGTAGGAAGAGGCGGTTACAAAAATTATTGGATACGGGTTGAGGATTGAGAGCGATACATCGTATTTACAAGTTTATAACCATTAATTATAAAAAATTTAAAAAATTTAAGCATGATTACGGGTCAAAATAAATGTTTAAAAACATTAGCGGGTCAATACTTTGGTCCGTAGAAAGTTGTTTATGGCGATGCATATATTTTTCTTTTGACTCAAATGAGGCACACATCAATTGCTTATTATATTTAAAGCTTTTAATTGTGCCATATGGGTGACTCTCTATGTTGGAGTCTTTAGGGTATAATTTTCCATTCTCTGAGAAGTTCTAACACGGAGATTCCAATATGGAGAGTGGCCAAGATCAAGAATGAACCATAAGCATCCATATCATCGCTGCACTGGATACTTCTACATGTTTTGTAGTAGAATTTCCCTTATTCTCTTAAATCATTTTTACACGATCATCATCTCACCACATTTTTTTTACTTTAAAAAAACTTAAAATAATCACAATCACAAAATTATCATTGATGTAAATATAATATAGAATTAAGGGAGTAACTCAATAATTACCTAAAAATAGGGTTATTCTGATGCAGGGAGGCTTCAATAGAGAGCTGCATACGTGACAACATCTGGACCACACGGTTTCATCCTCAATAGGGAATCAGATACGTGGCGTTAAGCGCGCTGGCCCAGATGTCGCCACGATGCAAATTTCTCTATCGCCTCCCCGCATCGTAATAACCCCTAAAAATAATATTTATATGCACAGCATGTTACAAATGGGACCCGCAGTGTTGATGTCGGTGAAATGGTCCCCACACAAAGACGTGGCAAATGCTATGTGGGCAAAATTTAGCGGTCCACAACATTTTTGTCCCTAGTAGGCCAGCTCACTTTATCACTAGTCACGACCTTCTAGTAGGAGATGTTTTAATGGCCCCCACGTTGTCACGCTTCACTATCCACGTGGATATGCCGACGTGTTGCTTTTTCATTAGCCTTTAGCCCAAGCAGAAATTATACGTATATTTTATTTATTTCATATTTTAGGGCATTCACATTATAAGCATCATATTTTATTGTTAAAATAATAAATATGTTTATTTTACAATATCTCAATTAAAAACACTTCACAACCACATCATTATCATTATTCTTCTAACATTTTATATAATATTAAATAATATATATTCTATTTCACAATTCTATTCATACATATTAAATATTTATTATTTCATCCTGAGCGCATCCTTATCTTTATCCTTTTATTTTTTTATCATTAAATATTTTGAGGGACGTGATGAATATAAATAATTCCACCACCTCAACAGTGAGACAATCAACTGCGGCCACCCTCCGGCATGACAAGAGAGATCGCAAAAAGCGGCATGCCATCAAGGCCTCACCTCGCCGCTATCAAAGATTTGCGGTTAAAGCGCAAGTTCAACAGATCCCGTGAATCTCATCCGAGCAAGTCAAGAGAGGGCGCCGGGGGCGAGGCCGAAAAGGCTTGCTCCATGCGACCTCAGAGAGATAGCCGCCGGTTGATCCCGATCTTTCCCCACTTGTATCTTAGATATTTAAATGCTCGCTAAGATCTCAAGTAAAACACAAGCTATTAGTAAAATATCTAATAGACACTTATTCCCTAAATTACCCACCTCTATAAAAGGGGTGGTCATTGTAAACAAGAGGGGGATGAAATATATAAAATACACACTACACTTGCAAGCCAAAGCTCTGTCCATTCTCATTCCTCCATACCACCATCCGCCGGAGTATCACCACACCTTAAATACAGTCAGATATCCACCGTCTATACACCGCAGCGACACTGTGACGATTTATACATCATCGTTGGCTCCGTTACGGGAACAAAATGGCGATCACCCGACCGGCTCCATCATATATAAATTACATATCGATTGCCGGGAAGTCCGACTCAAAGCAAGTCCTCGATCACAAACATAGTCATAACCTATGATCGAAGCAAAGCGGCAATCGAACCCCCAAACTCCTGCGAGGCGTTGTACAAACACATATACAAGCCGACGTCGCGATAGAGACACAAGAGATTATGCAAGCGGATGGGAAGGATCACAAAGGGAACTTTGGCCCTAGCGATGCCCGAAATTTGATAAATCGAAGGCTAAGTCAAGAGAGGTCGTAGCAAAGATTGGATGGGAAAATCAGAGGAGCATCTCGATCGCAAAGATAGCCAGAGATCAACCCCCAGAAAGAGCTAGATCTTCAAGAGAGGATCCGAGATTGCGGAAATAAGGGAATACGCGAGGTATCGCGGAAACTATGTACCTAGCCAATTCCGCCTGCAGTAGCAAAGGCCAAGCCCCAATGTCGATCGACCCCAAATCCCCCCCAGAGGTGAAATCGCTCCGCCGGGCGGTAAATAAGGGTCGGCAGAGCGATTCACGGATCGAGATAAGAAGAAAGTGTGCGCCTCCTCGGGCGCAAAGGACTCCAGGAAAACGTTGTTCGGACCGGTTCCCCAGATCGCGATCATCGGGAGGAAAAATCGCACGAAAAGGTTCGGCTCTCAAAAGGTTGGGTGAGAAGGACAAGGCCTCGCCCCAAGTCGTCTCGGCCTTCCGAGAGAGGATCTCTTCTCCGACGAGACAGGACGCACCGGACGCCCGCATAATCATCCGTGAAAAGAGGCACGCCGGGAGGAGTCGGAAGATCGCGGGAGTCGAGCGCAGCCGAGAAGGCTAATACACAGCGCCGCCATTGCCACCCAGCTTCGACTCGCACGGGCGTAACAAATGGAGATAATGAAAACGAGCTCGCCGACTTGAAAAAGTCGAGGCCACCGAAGAGCCGCCCAATTTCGAGGAATCGACGTGCGTGCTCGCCAAGAGAATTACGTAAACGTTGCCTCACGGTCGCGAAAAAGTTAGCTATCCCCACTATAATTACTACAATGGAAATTCTTGCCCAAACGACCGCTCACCGCTTTCCAAGGTCGCATCACCTGGCGACCCAAAATAAATCCGCTGGTGCATCGCCTTAGTCGGAAGCATGCGAGGATAGGGCCGCTCTTGATACGTGGACTTCCCGTGGCTCGATTAAAAGGTGGGAGGACCTCTCCGAGAAATTCGCCGAGAGTTTGAATCGGCGAGTAGACCAAAGAAAACTATAGAGGACCTATAACGAAGTTCGCATGGGAGGACATGAATCCGGAAAAGAATATTACGAACGTTTCGTCGTAATATACGATCAAACAAGAAACATTCGGATGATGCGGTTGTCACATGTTTCCTCACGAGGATCGCCATGGTCCAATGAAAATCGAGTTCAACCTACGGCCCCCAAAGCGGGTCTCGGGAAATGTTGGAAAGGGCTCGAATGATGGGAGTCGCCAAGCGCCGTCCTCGGCGCGTATGAAGCCCAAAGCAGAGCACCTTCACGAAAAGAGAGCGCGATCGAGGAAAAAAGAAGGAAAAAGGCGAGATGCTAACCACGACCGCGAGGTAAAAAGCCTTATAAATTCGGCGAGGACAATTTTACCCCGCTCAACACCAAAGCATCTCAAATATTGTTCGAAATCCGCGAGCACTTTGACAAGCCCAAACCTATATGGGGCGATCCCGATCGCGACAAGTCCAAGTAATTGTGACTATCACAAGGATCATGGTCACATCACGGATGAATGTTTCACGTTAAGGCGAGAAATAGAAAGGTTAATCCGCGAGGACCGGCCGACTAAGTATAAGCGAGATGGGAATATCGGTACCGATCGAGGTCGCCCCCCGCGTCTCATCGAAAGAGGTCCAAGTTATCCACGGGGATATCCTCAAAGAATAATCGGTGAAATCTCGGATACACCAGATCAATACGCGCGGCTTTGAAAAGCGAGATAGTATTGGGGAGAACGAGAAGGAATCATGTTCACTAAAAGCGAATTGCGCATAAGTTTAGGCCCCGTGGAGGTACCCTTGTTCTCAAAATCGGAATAAACGACAAGCATGGAGTCAACAGAGTAATGATCGACACACATGGGTAATGGTCGCGACGTCATCTATTTCGATCGTTTAAAACAGATCGGATTTGGAGAAGCTAAGTTGAAACCTTACCTCGGGGTGCTCGAGGTTTTTACCAACGACACCGCGCGGGTCAAGAGGAACGGTCGACCTCAACGTCACTTTGGGCGACTATGAGCCATGCAGAATCGAGATAATCATATTTTTAGTTATTGATCTTCCATCATACTACAACATTATCTTCGGGATCCCGCCATGAAAAATTTCAAATGGTGGCGTCCGTTCTCACCAAAAGGTCAAATTTCACGTAGGGAGGAGATTGGGGTCGCCATCACCGACCTGGAGCTTTCCTCGACTATATGACCAAAAGCAGGGTCGATTCTAAGCGACCCGATTGGATGGTTTTAGCACGGCCCGGATCGGATCGCTATGATGAAAGAAATCCCGGAGAAAGCGTAGAGGTGGAAACATTGCAAGTTCGGGACGAGCCCGACTTCACCTGCCGAGGACGAGTTGATCGAGGTTATAATAAACGACAAATATCCCGATCAAAAGATAAAAATAGGATCGAGGACCACCGAGGAAGAAAAGGAAGAATTGATCGGGCTTCTAAAAGCCAACTTAAGCGCTTTGCATGGGAAGTAACAGATATGAGGGCGTGGAGTCGAGGTCGCTTTGCACTATCTAGATGCCGACCCCAACTTGCACTAATACAAAGAAAGAGCACGCCGATTTCTCTCGAAAAGAGATCGCAATAAAAGCGAAGTCAAAAACTTAGCAAGCAGGCATTATCAAGGAGCTCCAATATCCCACATGGTCGGGCAAACGTAGTGATGGTAAAGAAACACAACGGCAAGTGGCGGATGTGTGTCGACTTCTGCAGACTTGAACAAAGCTTGCCCCAAAGACCACTTTATGCTACGCCCGGATTGACAAAATGGTCGACGGGATCGCCGGATTCGAAACACTGAGTTTTCTGGACGCATATTCCGGTTATCACCAAGTCAAAATGGCAGATGAAGACAAGGAAATGACGGCCTTCAGGGCCGCAGTGGACTCTATTACTATGAGATGATGCCTTTCGCCGTAAGAACGCAGTTCGACATATATCGTAGAATGGTAAACCGAGTTTTCAAAGACACAAATAAGCGAGGAGCATGGAAGCCTACATTGATGATATGGTCGTAAAATCAAGTCGCCAGGGTCACCTGGTGGACCTTCGCGAAACCTTCGCCAATGTAAGGGGCCACTCAATGAAACTAAACCCTGCGAAATGCACTTTTGGGGTCCAGCGGGGAAAATTTCGGGCTTCATGGTGAGTCAAAGGGGATCGAGGCAAATCCCGAGAAAATCGAGGCCCTAGTCAACATGAGCGAGCCCACCAAGATAAAGAAGTACAACGGCTTAATGGCGTAATCACATGACTACTGGGTAGGTTTGTCTCAAAATCCGCAGAGAAGAAGTCCGCTTTCTTCAAAATTTTGAAAGGGCCGGTACCTTCTCTTGGACAATGGAATGCTCCGTGCATTTAAAGACCTCAAAGAATACTTGTCAAGACCGCCGTTGTTAACCAAACCCAAGGCTCGGGGATATTTTGTTTTTGTATTTGGCGACCTCAGATAGGGCCGTAGCCGCAAAGACTTGTAAAAGAGGAGGAGGGCTCTCGCAGGCCGCTTTTTATGTTTCCAAGGCTCTAAGCCCCGTTGAAAGTCGTTATTTTAATATAGAAAAGTTGGCTTATTGTGTTGTTATACCGCCCGCAAATTAAGGGCTTACTTTTCATCGCACACCATCGTAGTCTTATCAAATGCATCGCTAAGGCACAGTTCTTCACAAACCTGACACTGTCGGTCGATCGCTCCGATGGGCCATCGAACTTATCGAGTTCGATATCCGATATGAGCCTCGGAAGGCTATAAAGGCCTGTGCTCTCCTGCATTTCATAAGCGTAAACAAGCTTCAACGAAGAGGCGAAAGAGCGTGTCCGCTCCAAATGCGACCAGGATAAGGTCACCACAGAGGACGAGCCTATCGTGCCAAGTCACCGTTGGCGACTTCTACGTCGATGGCGCCGCTTAATCACAAAGCGGTGTGGCGCGGGAATAATCTGTTAGAGCCGGGCACATCGTCGAAGAAATCGAAAGCGGCTCTCGAGATTCGATTTCACCGCCTCTAATAACCGAGGCGAATACGAGGCCGTCATTCTTTGGGTTGAAACTCGCCAAAGCCATGAAAGTCGAAAATATACAAGTATTTTGCGACTCACGGTTGGTGGTTAATCAAATCAATGGGTCCTTTGGCATTCATTGCGTAAATTTTACAGAGGTATATTAACCTCGTCAAAAGGCTCAAAGCAATTTTCAGATATTGTCAATTCAAAAACATCCTCGAGAGGACAATCATAAAAGGCGGACTATTTATCCAAAATAACCCGCGAAGACGCAGCGTCGTGCGATCCCAAAGATCATGGTCGAACACCTATCGAGCCCGCCATCTCCTGTGTCGAGATCATGGATTTCCAACCCAAGAATTTCCAACCCAGGAACACTTGTTGGGTCGACATCATGAAGTCTTATATTGAGTTAGGGGAGCTTCCCAGCGATCCTTGCAAAGCTAAGGCCTTAGTAAAAAGGGCCGCAAGATATATGATTATGGACGATGTGCTTTACCGTCATTCATTCTCGAAACCCTTCGCGATGCGCATTCGACGAGGAAGTAGCGGGCATTCTAACGAGAACTACATGAGGAATGTGCGGCGCCATCCCGCCAATCGAACACTAGCACGAAGGTACTTTAGCCGGATATTATTGGCGAAATTAGCGTAAGACGCCAAATCTTATACCCAAGCATGTGATGCTTGCCAGAGTTCGCCAAGATCCCCAGGCTACCCTCAGTCGAACAAAGCATAGTGGTAGCTGCCTGGCCTTTCGACATGTGGGCGATCGACCTCATCGGACCTTTGAAGAAGGGTCGCTCGGGTTGCGAATACGTGGTCGTCGCGGTGGATTATTTTACTAAATGGGTCGAGGCTAAGGCCTTGGTAAAAACCAATACCAGGGACATAACATACTTTTTGCTCGATCAAATATGGACAAGATTTGGTGTTCCGAGAGTGATGGTTTCCGATCACGGACCTCAATTCAGAGTCGAATTCGACAGATTTTGTGAAGAGAACAATGTTAAACATTGCAATCATCCGTGTGCTACCCGCAAGGAAATGGGCAAGCCGAAAATGCCAACAAACAGGTCCTAAGTGTGTTAAAGAAGAGCCTGGGTGAGAAAGAAGGCCACTGGCCGGATCACCTTCCTGCGGCTCTATGGGCACTCAGGACGTCGCGAAAAATCACAATGAGGGAAACTCCTTTTGCTTTAACATATGGATCTCGAGGCTATGGGCGCTGTGGAAATGGCCTTACCAAGCCCAGTGGTCGTTTTTTACAACGAGGTCAATAACACGGCGTAGCGTAAACTCGAGCTTGATCTAGTAGAGAGCGGCGCATCCAGGCATACTGATCGTCTAGTCAATTATAAACAAAGCGGCGGCGTCATCACGACAAACGATTCGCAATCATCACTTCGCCGTCGGGATTACGTTTTACAAAAAGACAAGCCACGGGCCATGAAGCGAAAAAAGGAAAGCTATCGGAAAATCGGGAGGCCCCTACGGATTTTTCGCGAGTTATAAAAAAGGGACGTACACGCTAAGCGACAAGGAGGGCCGCGAGTATAATAGGCCATGGCATGCAGACAATCTGAAAAAATACTATATGTAACAAGCTAATTCAAATAAAGCTGTTCTTCCAAGTGGTATTTACATTCTTGTCTTTTCGTCGTCGTCCAAAAAAATATATATATATATATATATATATATATATATATATATATATATATATATATATATATATATTTTTTTTTTTTTCAAACATATCGATCAAGCCTGGACAAACTTCCATCACCTGGCAGGATGGTTACCTTCCTCCGATCACATGTGTGGAGGTCCAAAACGACACCACGCTTGCAAAGGGCTCCACCGGATAAGTATTTTCAAACATATCGGTCGAGAGTATGGAAGGGAACCCTGGCGCCACTGCATAATTTGGTTATCAGCGACGCGAAAGGCATGCGGCGACCTGTACCTCGGCGAGCTTGACCCACCGAGCACGCATATCTTAGTGCCTCGCGATGGATCAACACTCCCCATTCTATATCCACTCGATGGTCGCGAATGGCGTGCAGAAGGAGCGCTTCGCTCTCACTATCGGCATCAGCATCGGCAAAGATAAGAGCGCGGGAATTTATAAACTTCTTCCACGAGGTCAAGGAAGTCATCTGAATTCTTGTAGGCGGCGACGGCCCCAGACTTGGCCTCCTCAACGGCCTCGGCAGTTCTCTTCGCAGCTTCCTCTGCAGCTCTCCTCGCAGCCTCTTTAGCAATCAGATCCGCCTCGGCGAGTTCATCCTCGCCTTAGCGATCTCCTCCTGCGCCCCCGCAAAATCCTTGGTCAAGGTGGAAACTTTCTCCTTGATTTCAGCATCCAACTTAGAGTGCTCCTCCAGGACTGATTTCATCTTTTCCACCTCGCCAGCCGCGTGCCTAGCTTTCTTTTCGGCAGTAATTCTTGCCTGGTCAGTCGCCCCTAGCTGCGCCGTCACCTTTATCATCTCTGCCTCGCGCCTCTCAGCGGCCTCGAGCACCCTATTCAAGCGAGCGCCGAGCTGGGAAAAGCAGGGGGGAGTTAGCAAAAAAAAAAAAAAAAAAAAGAAAAAATTGAGGAGAAGTCTTACCATAGAAGCTGCAATCCCAAACTGGCCGCTCAAATCTCTGATTTCGGCGATCTCATCCTGAGGCGGAGTATTATCTTGAGCCGCGAAGCGGGCTAGAATGCCCCGACCAATCTCCACTTGAACATGATCAGGATAGTCGAAAGGATCGCCCAAGAGGAATCACATCAACAATTGCTTCACCAACCCGGCGAGCTTTTGGATAGTCAAGATCCTGGGTAAAGCTCGGATCCAACCATAGGGCCCTCTTCCCAGAGTGACCTCGAGGCAAAGTTTTCGTGGCAGTGTCTCAGTGGGCGCGCTCTTCTCCACCGGGATTTCAACCTCTTCAAGATGCACCGGACTGGGAGCGGACCGTTTGGGTGGGCGATCATCCTTCGCCTTCTCGGGTTGAGGTCGCTTTACGCCGTGCGACTCTTTAGCAGGGGGATGAGTCTTTTTGAGGCACCACTGACTGGGCTCCAAACGAGGCGAGAGGAAGTCGCAATGCGGCGAGAGGAGGTCGCAGACTTCCGGGTTATGTGTCTCGGCGACAACCGAGGCATCCACGGTTCGGGGCACTCTCCCTGAGCTTTCTTGAGCCTCCCGCCGAGCATTGGGCTGCTTATCCGCCTCCGCATTAAGCTTGTTTGGTGAGCCTGCGAGCATTTGGATCCATACCTACAAAAGGAAAGCGGTTTAGAACCCAACAAAACAAAATGAGCATATACAAATAAATACAAGTGGACAAAGAAAGTTACAAAGCGGCCTAAGTATAGGATCGCCCCACATTCCGGACACTCGAGAGGAAAACATTTGTTGATATGACAATCCCCAATCCATCCGGATCGCAGCCTCTCAGACCCATTCGTACTCAAGGCGTGGCATTCCCTCGCCTACTAGGCCCGCCATACATACAAAAGGCTCGGCCAGATCAAGAAGTTCAACCCAAGAAACATTTCTCCGAGATGGCGCCGCCCGTCCGCCCGAATTAACGTCATCGCCCCTTTACATAGCGCCGCCACTTACAGGGGTCAAGAATTAAAAGCGTGGATTTGCCTCCCGCGGACTTACGCCCAGAAAAGGCCAACCTACCTTCGACTCGATTTTTTCGCACTACCAGCGCCCCATTTGTGAAACTTATTGGGAAGCGGGAATAGTAAGCGGGAGTCTTCGCCTCAGGAGACTTGTCCAGGAATAGACGTCCCACAGAAGGAATAAAATTGCCCCAGTAAAGTTAACGTCGGCTCGATCTTCAGAATCCGGCACATAACTGTGAAAGCCATCAATTGGATAATAGCCCCGACGGCAAAATCAGAGGGGAGCGCCTGCATCTCCTTGCAGATCTTCACAAAGAAAGGATCGAAAGGCGGTCGCAGACCCGCATGCAGATGATGGAAGTGGAGGATAAGGGTGTCCTCGGAGCGGCGCGCACTTACGTAATCCTTGTGGTCCCCGGGCTTAAATTTGTCGGACTCTTTCTCATAATCAAAAAAAGAAAACCGATACACACTGGTGTCGATTCCGAATATGCTATTAATGGTCCTATTGAGATCGCTGCCCTTGCACAGTTGGGACCATTTCTTATCAACATCCTTCTCATACGCCGTCATAATCCCAAACTCTCGATAGCTTCAGGATTGGATTGTCGTCGAGCTCCTCGGTCGGGTGGTGGCAGTGGCGCGGCCTCACCAATCGTCATGGTTTGGCTCGTAATTTTCCTCTTCTTCTTCTCGCTTTTTGCGGGCATCCGAGATATCCTTCCGAGGCAATTCGGCATTCTCATCCTCACTGGACCCTATTAACTCATGAGCTCGCGCGCCCCGAACATAAGCTTCGGCGTGGTCGGGAGCGCCGCTAGTACTGGACCGCAGATTTGTCCTTCACCGGGACGCGATCTCTTGACCCGTGAGCAGTTGGAGATTTTTGAGCCGCGCTTTCTCCTTAAGGCTCACTCTACGCGGGCGGATTTCGGCGAGAGACAAAGGCCTCCAACTCAAAGCGGTCGGCATCCATAGTAGCGACCTCATCAGCGATAATCTCGCCAACATCTCGCGAGTACTTTCCACTTCGACCTCGTCAGGTAGATCGCCAAGCGAGGCCGCAGATAATATGGGGTCATCTCAAGATAGTCGTAAATCTCCCTTTCGCAGAATCATCGCGAGAATGATCATTCCCGACATCCCGCAAAAACAAGGGAGGAAAAAGGTGGAGCTTCGGACCTGGTATAATAATAAATTAGCCCTGGGAAGGTGATCGCACCCACTTCAATACCGCCTCCGTTTTTGCAAGAAAGATCGCAAAGTAAAATTACAGAGAAAAGGTGTCGAATCGGTGACTTGCGAGTTGGAAAAACATGCTTATACCAACGGGTGAAACCCAGATTTTCCTGTGAGAGCCATAATCTCTCCCCAGGAAAACCCCATTATTAATCAAAAACAAATCAAGGTTACATCCCGTTGCGAGTAAAGAAAGATGAAAACGGTGCCTATTGAAAAATAACGCAGGATGGATGAATAAAAGTTAAAAGAGAGGAGTTCTTACCCGATTTGCTGAAGAAAAGAGGAAATCTGCGTGAATACTGGGAAATGCTCAAGAAAGTGGCCGGAATCTTCAAAAAGAACCACCTTGAAATCCTAAAACCTTCAAAGCTCCGCCAAGCAAAACCTTAAGAATTCCGGTCGATAAACCGCGGGCGGAATAAGGAAGGCTAAAAGTGTGAGGAGGTTGAGGGGTGAAAACCTTATATAGACAAGGGGGCCACGATCGAACGGTTGGGAACCCTTCATCCGACGGTTCAGATTGGGGCGGCGATTACGATTCCGCCAAATTTGGCGAAGGCCCCATCATGCGCCACGCAATCGCCAGGCGATTGCAAAGCGCGCGCATTACTCAAACAGAACGATACATGGGATCGACGTCCACCACGATTAACGATCTCGCCGCAAAAACAGACCAGAGTTACCGAAGGTCGCGATGCTTTGAAAGCACGGCCCTTAGTGAACAAGTCGATCAGACGACAAGGTCGCAAAATGCAGACCAGAGTTACTTCAAGGTCGCTTGCTTTGAAAGCACGGCCCTTAGTGAACAAGTCGCGATCAGGCGACAAGGTCGCAAAAGCACTCCAGAGTTACTTCAAGGTCGCGATGCTTTGAAAGCACGGCCCCAGTGAACAAGTCGCATCAGACGACAAGGTCGCAAAAACAGACCCAGAGTTACTTCGAAGGTCGCATGCTTTGAAAGCATGGCCCTTAGTGAACAAGTCGCATCAGACGACACGGTCGCAAAAACTGACCCAAAGTTACTTTGAGGTCGCTTGCTTTAAAAACACGGCCCTAAGTGTACAAGTCGCATCCAACGACGAGGTCATAAAAGGTGTTGACAATTACTCCATCCTTCATATCCTCAGGGAATATTATTAAAGCACGGAGTAGGGGGCCATTGATGAATATATATAATTCCACCACCTCAACAGTGAGACAATCAACTGCGGCCACCCTCCGGCATGACAAGAGAGATCGCAAAAAAGGGCGGCCACTGCGTCTCACCTCGCCGCTATCAAAGCATTTGCGGTCCCAGGCAAGTTCAACAGATCATGTGAATCTCATCCAGGCAAGTCAAGAGGGGGCGCCAAGGGGGCGAGGCCGGAAAAGGCTTGCTCCATGCGACCTCAGAGAGATAGCCGCCGGTTGATCCTGATCTTTTTCCCACTTGTATCTTAGATATTTCGTCTTGCTTAGTATCTAAGTAAAACCTAGCTATTAGTAAAATATCTAATAGATTACTTATTCCCTAAGTTACCCACCTCTATAAAAGGGGTGGTCATTGTAAACAAGAGGGGGGGATGAAATATATAAAATACACACTACACTTGCAAGCCAAAGCTCTGTCCATTCTCATTCCTCCATACCACCATCCGCCGGAGTATCACCACACCTTAAATACAGTCAGATATCCACCGTCTATACACCGCAAGGACACCTGTGACGATTTATACATCATCAGGACGTAAATAGTGCATCCTCAAATATATGGATGCACTGTTCATATCCCTAAAAATAAATAGG
Source organism: Gentiana macrophylla (assembly GCA_026214975.1). NCBI lineage: Eukaryota > Viridiplantae > Streptophyta > Magnoliopsida > Gentianales > Gentianaceae > Gentiana > Gentiana macrophylla. The sequence continues at coordinate 6,867,403 of CM047814.1, read as the reverse complement.
ATAGAGACTCCGCTATAAGAGCTATTTAGGGTAAAATCTATTTTTTATCTTCTTTTAGGGATAGAGCATAATATATGACTTCTTTTATAAATGTCCTTAATCTATCATATTTTTTTATTTTCTCAATTCTTACATCTATATTTAATTATACGATAAACATCCTTATGTTTTATAATATATCAAATAATTTATAACCATTAATACAAATATAGATGTCTTTTCTTTTTTCACCGCAATGAAATCATTTAGATATCCATCCCTATGTTTTTTTCACATGCACATCCCAATGCTTTTGTTAAGATGAACAACTCTATACTCCATTGTTGTGAAAACACATCTATGTAAGATTTTTGTTACCATAAGAAAAGATCCTTATTCAATATACTTTTATGAATTTCCCGTTTGGATACTTATGATGAGTCATCTGGGAGGGGCAGATCTATGTGCACACATACGAGATATACGGATACACTTAAAATGATAAAGTATATAAGTTTTACCAATGAAATATATTTATGAAAATCGTTGAAAAAAACATTAGGGAAACTTGAATAAATATGCTCAAAAAGATAAAAATTGAAAAAATATGCTCAAAAATTAGTTATTTGAGAAATATACTAGGCCCCTCCATTCGCGACACATGCATGCTGCATTCACGACGCATGGCAATTCGCGACGCATGCGTGCAGCATTCGCAACACATGCATGCTGCATTCGCGACGCATGCATACCGTATGCGTCGCAGTATATTTTTCCTTAGAAACTACTTTTCAGACATACTTATTCAAGTTTCCCAAAACATTACTCTAAAAAAATTTATGAATCCGCTAAACCAATTCTCAGCCATGTCAGTTGTCTTTATTGTCTCTTTCTTTTTTGGTCATTCAGACATTAGTCAAACAATGCTTTAAATATTTTTTTTGAAAAAATGCTTTATATATTGAACTGTGTTTCTTTTTTGACATTATAGGTAATATTTCGATTTCCGAAAAAGCATAGACGTATCATTTTTATGACAATGAAATATTATATTCATTTATTTTGGATTAAAGTATTTTATATATATATGTGAGTGTGTGTGCCGAAAAAATATATATGTATTTATGGGATTTTTTTTAGGCTCAATTAATTAATGGACAATTAAGGAAAATAATAGGGAATTATTTTTTAGAATGATTATTTAAGGAAAATAAATCCCCAATAACCTTATAACCTACTGGAATCCAGAATCCGTCTTTACGTTCTCTGAAAAACGTTTGAGAGCAAAAGTGCAGACAAAGAGGGTTCTTCCAATTACTCGCGGGATTCTTAATCATTTTCAGATTCGAGTAGAGATTCAGAATCAGCGTGAAGAGTGCTTCGTTTCAATACCAAAAGTTGGAAGTTTTCTATATGTATGAAATTTTGCCTTAGTTGTGTTTTTGAATGAGTTTGATGGATTAAAACTCATAACTTCGTAGGATTGTTGTTATAGAAGCGTGTAACCAAATCTAATCTAAGTTTGGGGTTGATCACACAGGTTTTTCTGCGGAAAGGTTCAAGTTGCTGCAGGATTTCTTCAAGTTTTGGTTTTGAATTGCATGCAATCAAGTAAAGAGGCTCTTCCTATGATTTAATTAAGTTTTATAAGGTTAAGATTTAAGTTTTGACATGTTTTAGATGATAGAAATCAAGCCTACTTGTTGTTAGAATAGTATGGGATGTTTTGGTTTGCAAAGGTTGAGTTTTTTTTTTTGTTGTTTTCTCGAGTATTTTGATGTTGAACATGTTTGGAATTGGTTAGAACTCGTAAAGTGTAGATTTAAGACCTGCTTAGTAGGCGGCTTAGTGGATTTTGGTACACGCCAAACGTGTTTAGCGCAGGCGCCAAAATGGACCGTAACCATCCCGAAAGTTCATAGAGAGTTTTAGCGCATGCTTAGTGGTTTCAAATATTGTGCGCGCCAAAATGGCCAGGAAGCATCATGAATCTTACTGGAAGCTTTTAGCACATGCCGAGTCTTTCAACGCGCGCCAAATATGGACTTGAAGATCCTGAATGTCTCAGAAAGGCTTTAGTGTGCGCCAAAAGGCTTAGGGCGCGCCAAAGTCTCTGCTTTTGTGTGTTGATAAGTTTTAACTCGAGACCGATTTTAAATGTTGTTTTTGATCTAATAACATTAAATGGACATGAACAAGCCTTGATTGAGTTCCCGATGCGTTTAGTTCCGGAACCAAATGGATTCTTCCTAAAGTGTTGAAGTTCGGGACCGTCGGAAGAGTATGATAGACTTGTGCTTTGATGAATTAGTATTCATCAATATCTGTGTATGTGGTTAGGACGTTGTGTATAGGTGTCTAAGTGAGGGAGTAGGCTGTTAAGTGAGTTTTTCCATGAAAACATTTAGTGAGGCTAATTAACGTTTAAATAAGTACATAAATGTGTAGTAAAAGACTAAACATCATGTCAATATTGGATAGGCACAAGCTCATATCGCAACATGTGGCGGTCAATAAAAGTGAATAACTCCGTAGGTTACTAAGACCCCAAGTTCGGAGGGACTTCGCCGAACGTGTAAACTATCGGGACTAGCCCGTGGTTATTGGTGTGATCCACTAATAGGTTGCAAACGATATCTCATAGCGGATATACACCATGCTTAGTGCCATTGAGTGCGGATGTAACAAAGTTAAGTTAAGTTAGAAGCGTATAGTCATGACATGTTGATAGACATGAAGTGAACCCTAGGTTGAGTCGGTTATGTAAGACAATTTAATAATTATGAATCTTACGTTATAATCTTTAATCAAATCATAACTTCTACATTTTATTAAATACCTACGTACTTACCCCAGATGCATGTTTGTTGTATGTTTGGGATGAGAAGATGAACATGTGGAACCGGAATACGAAGGGGATTTTGATGACGACTATTGATGACGCATTCGTTGAAACTTTCATTTTACTTCCTTTTTCATATGACGTTGTAGACTATATTTATTATTTGTTTTTGGGAACTTGATGAGTTTTCTTTTAAGGCTTTGTATTTTCTTTTGCTGAACCTTTTTGGAGGTTTTTCGTACGTCGTAAGTTTTGGGTGATTTCGTTGTAATGAGTTTACCTTTCCATCTTTATTTGAATGTTTATATTATTGTTGTTGAAAAAATATACCCAAGTCTTTTACCTTCCGTTAATGCTAAACTTGATATGACGCAGTAGAAGCTTACGTATAATATGAGATTTATTTTATATTATACGTGCTGAACGTTAATTTTCTGGATATAGATCGGTGTCCGAAAACGGAACGTTACGTTATATTGAACTGTGTTTCAGTGTTTATAACCAATTGCTAAATTACCGTATTATAACCAATTTATTGTTTTTCATCTGACAGTACAGTAACTTATGTTTTTTGCAACAAATGATTTATTTCTATACACGTAATAAAGTGAAAATGCAAAACATAGTCAAATAAACCCGACGCATCTTACATCATTAGTACGATTGAACCCCAATAAGTTGCGTATATATATTTTGCAATTGATTATGGTTTGACTAGTACTAATACCACTTTTTTTTTTTCTTTTACCCTTTTTATTTTCGGATACAAAAATTTAACATACACATTAATTATGTTTCGCACGAGTCGAACCTAGGTTGACTTTACTACTTTAATAATTTTAATTAACCGCTACTCGCATTAAAAATGATGTATCAAGATACTTATACCACTTGATGCGTCATTCATTTTGATTATGACAATATTTTACCATAGCTATTCTAACACACTAGCTATGATAACTTGATGTGTTAATATAACCTCTCGTGATATGACAACATGATCTTTTTAATAAGTGTTATTAGTGACGATTTCAAAAATTTCTCAGAATGGATCCAAATAAATTCAAAGATCGAGTGATCACATTAAAATTGTGTTTTAATATTTTTTTAACCAACAAAAACTATATTAACTTCATCCCATAAAAAAATGTCTATTTTTTGCTTTGTGCATATTTTAAGAAATCAAATAATGTGTTGTATTTTCAGTACTAATAGTCATATATGCCCCTATTCTATACTTAACACTTCTTTGAAATATGAAATGAACATACAAATATTAAATGTAATAATATGCATATATTTAGAAAAAAATGTATTAAATTAGTATTGGTTTTATAAATGAGCACTTTTATGAGACAGTTTGTTTTAAAAAAATAGTCACTTTTGGTGGGACGAAAATAATATCTCTTTTCGGATCCCATTAAAAACACTGGTCTCCCACATATCTCCACATGGCCTGCCTCATGAATGCCACATTATGATGTTTCGAAAATAGATCTGCTATGGTAACACGCATTCAATTTAGTCTTGTGAGCTCGAAGGTGGACAGTTGGACTTGTGTTGATGTGTCATCAGAGGGATGAATCTGCCACGTGTAGTGTTGTTTTTACCGATGGATCAATCTCCTTTGGACGGAGATGCGAGAATCACGGCTGATAGAGAGACAGGTAACATGTGAATGAGAAGATGATGACGTAGCATCAATTTTAATCGCCCCGACACGCGTGGGTTGACGTGTCATGCATGCGGAGGTTTCAACCCTATAGTTGGGAGGATGGGAGTGGGTCCCGTTGACGTGAACTTCGCCCCGTTGTCTCGAGCAATTTCCCGTTCTTCGGATGCCAACTCCTGAAGCCCGGGGGGGAGATGTACGAAAAATTACGAACTTGACCCTTAGTCCGAGTATCATATTTGGTTATTTATTAAAATCACCTTGTGGAGGAAGGCTGGATTGTTAGTGTGGATGATTTAGTAATTTATATGGAACTTGTGACGATCTATTTGTGTTAGAGGTCTTTTGATATGAATTCATTAAAGATATCATTCTTTCTCGAAAGAGGAAGAGAGAGTTGAGTTGGCGAAATCTCCAATCAATACGCTGAAAAAGAATTTAGATCTAGTCAATATTTCAGAGATTTACTTAACGTTGCTTGAGTTTGATTGCTGATAATGTTTACTCTTTGATGATTTGTTCATTTTTAACAAACAAATATTTTATAAATAAATGTTTATGTTTACTCAAAAAACAAAAAAACAAATAAATATTTAAAGTGATGGTATAGTTTAGTTGATATAGGTTATAAATGATTTTATAAGAAACTGTATCGGTTGATTTCATGAAACAAAGCAGGGGCAGAGGTATATATTGTAGGTGGCTGCGCGTGATCCCCATGAGATCCGATTTTTTTTTAATATTAATACGTGTAGTTTTGTTGTTAAAATGCTATGCGTTTTGCCGATAAAATGTGATGCTTAGGCTCAGGTGACTTATTTGGAATTTTTTCCAGATAAAAGATACGATTTTAGACTCGATGACACCACCTGGAATAAATTCCTGATCCGCCTCAAACAAAGTGTTAATTATACATTAGTTTACTTTATAATATATGTTATCAGCGGCAGATCTAATGTATATTGAAGTAATGGCGATCTAAAACAATTTCTCAAGAGGCGCAGAACAAATTCAACGATTGAGGGAGAACATTAGTGTGTAGTAGTATATTTATATATTTTACCAGTAAAACTACATCGTTTATATACAACAAATATCGTAACATGACGTGTTAGTGAGGGTGAGACCACTCTACAAATGAATGCTACATCATGATAAGTCAAACCATCACATTACGCTGTCATTTGTCAGATTAATTGATCGCGACTATAAGATTACTCAATTATCTTTTGTGCTCCTAATTGACCGTAGCATTGTTACTAAATATCTCAACAAAATTTGTGCTCCTACGAACGGAAATTTTTGTATAAGATGTCCATACACACATCACTAGTACATACCACACCTCCTGCAAACTTAAGTCATTGCCAAAAGCGACGCCCTAATGATAAATGTTTAGGAGCCTGGGACGAAAGGTCCTGAGTTCAAAACTTCCGCCCCGAATTATAAAAATAAAATAAGAAGTTTAGGTCATTATCTTTGGGCCCATCAATATTTTGAACTTGATGATGAATTTTCACAAGCTACAAGGCCTTGTAATTTTGCATGTGCAAAGTAGCCTATTTCAAGCCCAACTGCATGGGTCTCAAGGTGTCCATTATCAAACTTTTTGGGCCACTTTGGGACATTAGACAATTGACAGATTGAAGGAGTTGAGCATGAAGTATGAAATAAGAAAATGGAAACCCCTTCTAAAAAAACAGAAATTGATTTATTAATACATGTTTGAATTTGTTCATGAGTAATCGAGTGAGCATTGCATGTACTTGTATGTGGCTCATTTAATATTCAAATTGAATCATTTCGAGTTGATTCAAGCCGAGAGTAGAGTCAAGTTGATTTCAAGTTTATTTATATTAACACGCTTCATTTACATTTTTAACCAAAGACTACAATTTTTCACGACACATACACTTTCGGCTATCCCGAACCCTATTCTTAAACTCAAAACCCAATAAGTAGATAGATAATTGAATGCAGATATCACATGTTATGTACCTCAAGATATTTTTCACACTTAACAATGCACAAACAAAATAAAATAAAAGATAGGAAAAAAATAAAATTTTGATTTCAAATTTGAGGCAAAAGTAAGCTTAAGAGAACAATCCAAAAGAGAGATTGATGGACATACTAACAAACTTGGCATTGGTTTTAGCAAATCATGACTTTGCATGCGTCACATTAGTGTCTAGTTTGTTGATTTTATTTATGATTTCATTCATTTTGTCATTGTCACGTAATAGTTTAAGATGTATATTTTTGTTCATCTGTAATGGATGATTTTTTATTAAAATACTTTGATAAATTACGAAAGCAGATTTGTTGTTGTGGCCTTAACTTCACCATTAACCAACCACACCTGTTCAACCATATCGTATTCATACCTATCACCTTTCACCTCTCCCGCTGACCCCTACCACCATCCATCGAATCTTACAATTTCCCTTGCTCTTAGCCAATCTTTACACTACATAGTCTCATTTTTTTTTTTGCCATATACGTAAGATCTTTGTTGTGCCATAACTACACTAACCTTACTATTACTCTAACCCTACCACCAACCCTTACCCTTTTACGACCCATGCCCTCAAGCGCCCATTGTACTATGCCCATATCACCCCCACTTTAACCCTACCCTTACAATACCCCCTACCACTCACCACCGCACATACCCCATCCTTACCACCGCTTGCCCCTAGCTAACTTATCAACTTCCACAATACAATGGAATCTTATAAATTTTATATTATTATATATATTAAATGCAACAGTGTTACGATACATTATTTTTATCTTAAGGGGCTTAAGTAACTATCTAATTAATAAAAGGAAGCAATTCATTTAAAATCCGGCTGCTTTGTAATCTCCAAAATTTATCAAATCTTCTTCATGAATAGATCCTTGATGATCATTAATCATGATCATGTCTTCCACATAAAGTAACCATATTTGTTATCTTGTCATACAATATTTGTTTTATTCAAAAACTATATGCACATTCTATAATATTATTAGACCCATATTTTGTATATTTTTATACACATATAATTTTATATGTTTTGATACACCGTCCATCCGCCCTTCTTATACACTACTTATATTTTTGATTTATCTTAATTACATCATGATTAATAAAACCTATAGTATCCGATGATCTGCAAATACGCAGTGACATAATATTGTGGTGACATCAAATATTGTGACGATAAAAATTATCTTAGAACATTAATTTTAGGAGTATATATCAATAAAGAAGTGAGATATATATATATATATTCTTATACGCCGTATGCTTCAGTAGGAACGCATAGAGTTAAGTCGGATACACCACATTTCTCCAATTGACACAACCTTTTATGACTGAATAATGCTACCGCAGCAACTATTCTGACACAATAAATACAACAGTCTGATAAATCATCAGTCTAACCACATCATCATATCATTTCTTAAAAATACACGTCACGTCATGAGATGTTTCACCGCCATACAATTGGCACCAACAATATCATTAGTCCAAAAATAGGTGATGGCCCCCACTTTTATGTGTCCCCCCTCTTTTTTGTTTTGACATGAGTGGGAGGGATAACATGTGTAGCTAACACTACATAAAGAGACCTCAAAATTGAACCCAAATATACCAGTCATCCTAAAAAACCAAAGCATAAACCTTCTTTAATTATTAATGACGATCAAAATTATTCTACTAATAATTCTGATATTAGCTTCAAAGGGCCATGGAAAATGTGTTTTTGAAGCAATCTTCAACTTTGAGATTCAAATTCAGACACAGGTGGTTTTTTTGCTGCATTTCCATCTCAGCCATACCCTAATGGCATGACTTTCTTCAAAAAACCAGTTGGAAGACCAAGTGATGGAAGACTCTACATTGATTTCCTTGGTACTTTTATTTAATTTCATGTAATTTATTATTTTGGTCCTTATAGTTTCATTATTTACGGTTTGATTCACATATATTTAATATTTAATTATGTGTGCACACGTGTGTATACATATGCACGCCCTGCGTACT